>PVKV010032977.1:0-19203 GCA_004027835.1 Alouatta palliata
TTGCTAGGTTAGGAAAGTTTTCCTGGATAATATCCTGAAAAATATTTTCCAGCTTGGATTCATTCTCTTCGTCACATTCAGGTACACCTATCAAACGTAGATTAGGTCTTTTCACATAGTCCCATATTTCTTGGAGACTTTGCTCATTCCTTTTTACCCTTTTTTCTCTAATCTTGTCTTCTCGTTTTATTTTGTTAAGATGGTCTTCGACCTCTGAAATCCTTTCTTCTGCTTGATCAATTTGACTGTTAAAACTGGTGCATACTTCGCGAAGTTCTCATATTGTGTTTTTCAACTCCATTAATTCACTTATATTCCTCTTTAAATTGTCCATTCTCATGAACATTTCGTGAAACCTTTCTTCAAGGTTCTTAGTTTCCTTGCATTGGGCTAGAACATGTTCTTTTAGCTCCCAGAAGTTTCTCATTATCCACCTTCTGAAGCCTGATTCCGTTGATTCCTCACATTCATTCTCTATCAGGCCTTGTTCAATTGGTGATGAGGCACTGCAATCCTCTGTAGGAGGAAAGGCATTCTGATTCCGGGTGTTTTCAGCCTTTTTGCGCTGGTTTCTTCCCATCTTTGTAGATTTATCCACCTGTTGTCTGTGTAATTGCTGACTTTCAGATTAGGTCTCTGAGTGGACGTCCTGCTTGTTGGTGATAAAGTTTTTTCTGTTTCTTAGTTTCCCTTCGGCAGACACCCCTCCCCCACAGAGCTGGACCTTCCGGGGTTCAGCTGTACTTGCTGTGAAACTCTCAATCCTCAGCAGTTCCAACTGCTGTTTTTATCTTTTTTTCTGGAGGGGGGTACCAGCCTTCTTCTGCGGCAACCCACTACGCCGGCTGAAACAGCAGCGTTAAGATTCGTGGAGCTTTTCTGCCCCGGAATCTCCCGGTCTGGTTCCCCACTTCAGTCCGCTTTTCAATCAGCTGAATGGGAGACTCTGCCTTCCCGGATCTCCAAACGCCAACCAAAAGGGCACTCAGTCCTGTATACTCCAGACTGAGAACCGCCGTGCTGGGGCGCCTGCAAAACAGCTGCGCCCTCCAAAAGAGTCACGCTGGCGACCCGTGGGGCTTCTCCGCCAAGAATCTCTTGGTCCGTAGGCAATAAAAATTTGTCTGAAAATGTGGCATCCACTCACTGTCTGCGCTTTCAGTGGGAGCTACCCTACACTGTTTTTAAATCTACAATCAGGGAGCTCCTGATAAATACAAGTGGAAAATGGTATTTTCCAGGTGCTCAGCTGGATGGCTTCTGTTCTGGAGGCGGCCTTTGGTCCTGGAAGTGCAATAAAGTATACCTCAAACCAAGGAGCTTGGATTCAAAGTGGAACCTAGAAAGACTTTCATCCAGGTGGTATTCCCAGACAGAACAATGCTTTATTAGCATGATCAACAAAAATACCATGACTGAAAAGGTAAATAAGGGGATGAGATTGACAACCATCTATTAAGCAAGGGCTGAGCTTAGTGTTGAAAACTGGGGTAAGACACGTCCCCTCCAGATGCACAGAAAGTAGGGAGAGAAATAGTTTGCAAATGAAGAGAGACCATTCACTAGGCCATTCACTTCATCTTATTGTATGACCCCGTTGGAAAAGAAAGGGTGTGTTTTTGTTGTATCAGAGGCTGTATACTAGTTACCAGTAAGATGACTACAACCAGGCTTCCTGGGTCCAAATACCCACTCTGCCACTTAATAACTGCGATTTTGAAAGTTAACCTAAATGCCCTGTGCCTTGGGCTTTTCTTATTTATAAAACTACCATTATTTACAACTATGAACTAACATTTGAGATAACAGTAGTAATTACCTCATGTGGCTTTCTAAGGATTAATTAGTCAATATACGCAAAACATTTCATATAGTGCCTAGCCAGTTATAAGGACTCTTTAAGTATTAGTAATTATTAGCTATTTATTGAGCATTTTCTCAACAATGCATATGCATGATGTCATTTAACCCTCATGAAAATAGGTCCTATTATTCCCATTTTAGTGATAAAGAAGGTGAGGTTTAAATAGCTTAGGTGGGACCAACATTCACACTGGTCAATCTGCTTCTAGTGTTAGCAATAAAATGTGTACAGTACAATTTTAAGGATGGTGAAGATGATGCATTCCTTTGCTTTAATCATAGCAGTTTGCTATTTCACATTCTAATTTATGGTAATATACATCAAAAGATACAGTTATGGGAGGACCATAGTCTCAAAATATAAATGATAAAAATATTTTTATTTCCCATAATAAAAATAACCACTATAAAATTTTGCTAACAATATACAACAATCTAAATTAACAATGATGAAACAAACAAGCTGCCATTTATATGTAACAAATATGATAGCAGCATGTGACAAGCACAACCATCTACCCTTGATATATAGCAACTAAGAGTTCGTCCAGTGGGAGTGCCGCCACCTGGATGCAGCGAGGCACAGAAGCTTATGAGGCTGCCTGACTTCTGGCTGAGTACCAGTTTTATTTTTCTGCAAATACCTTTCTGACTTTTAAATGCTAAAATTTAATATTCCTCAATGATTTACTTGTAAGTGGAAGTATAGGAGAGGAAGGGAAGGAGAGAAAAAAGCCTATGGAATTTGACATTAACCACCAATAAAAGGTAAAGATAAGGATGCTCTCTGAAAGTTTTTTAAATCTTTCTTTCCAAAGTCTAGGGTGCAATCCTGACTAAGTTTATCTTATCTTCTCATTAGTGCTCATAAACTCTATAAGGTCGTATCACCCCAAAAGGGGAAATCCCATCTGGATCTCTTAAGATTCCCGTCATCTCCACTTCACCAACCCATTAACAGCTCATAATTAGGTCCAGAGTAGAAATTTCTTTTGTCACTGGCACTTGTAAAATGAAATTATCAGTAAAGCAAGAAAAAATCATGTCACGCTTTCCCACTTTCAGTCAGATAAAATTTGTGGCAGATATCTGGACAATTGACATGAGTTTCCATTATTACAAAATCTTATTTTTGAGCCACCTTGTGACCTGGGAAACAAAGACATCAGTTCATTCAAGGTTCATATGGCTTTTTATTCTACCTTTAAGAATATCACTGCAATGCATCTTTATTTATATCCTCACCCTAAGCTTTGCTGGCCTGATTCCCCTCTCAGGCCCTCTGATTTTCATGAATCTGTCTTTTGTTGTTGTTGTTGTTGTTAAACACAAATTTCCTCCCCATGTAATAGGTATATTCTTCTTCTTTCCATTTATACCAAATAGTAATTTCCACTCCACTTCTTGGTGACTTTAAAATATCACACCTACCACCTTTTGTCATTACTTTATGTGTTATGCCCTACCCAATTGTGTGAAGATTCTAAGACCATAATTCCTATCTTCGTCTAAATTTGTTCTTTCCTGTAAGTCTCCAGACACATTCTGCACCTCTATTCTTCTCTCTGAGTCATATTTACTCTCATCCAAAGCAATTATTTTCATGAATGCTTCTCCCTTCCCATCTATATTAGTTTGCTAGGGCTGTTGTAACAAAGTTCCACAAACTTGGTGGCTTAAGATGACAAAAATGTATTGTCTCACAGTTCTGAAGGCCAGAAGTACAAAATCAAGATATCAGCAAGCTTGTTTCCTTCTGCAGGCTCTGAGGGACAATCTGTTCCACGCCTCTCACCTGGCTTCTGGTGTTTGCTGTTAATCCTTGATGTTCTTCACCACTTATTACCATTGAAAGTAATGGCAAAAACTGCAATTACTTTTGCACCAAACAAATAGATGCATCACCCCAATTTTTGCCTCCATCTTCACATAGGGCTCTCCCTGTGTGTCTGTCTTAACATGGCTTTCTTATAAAGACGCCAGGTATTCGACTAACAGCTTCACTCTTATAATCTCTTCTTAACTAATTACATCTGCAAAGACCCTATTTCCAAATAAAGTCACATTCACAGGTTCCAGGGTTAGGACTGCAACATATTATCTTGGGGCACACAATTCCTCCTGCAGTACCATCCATATTTACTTCATATCCTTGCTTTTGTGGTCAGCTAGATTTCAGGTGGGAAAAAATGCGTTTTTCATCTTCAGGGATGTAGCCAGCCCAAGAAGCCATCACTATCTCCTCTTTTGCTCAGGATGTCAAATCCCATTGTTCAACTCCATCTATGCAGCCAGCCTTTCTCCTCCCAGACCTGTATCTCTATTCCAAGATCAAAGTGTTGTCAGAAAAATAAAATTAAAAACCTGCCTGTGCTCTCAACTTCTCTAGCCTTCTGGAGCCCTTTCCCTGATGGTGCTGCTTTTCCACACACCATTAGGAGGAGCTGATATTAAACTGCAACAGACTCTGAGCCACACCCAAATACACCCATCATGAAGGCAACCATGTTTCATTTGGCCAGCTTGGGTAACAAGAATGAAGACTCTTCGTGGATGGTCTATGTAATGCTGTCAGTGGGGTATTGAAGTCCCCCACTACTATTGTGTGGCTCTTTTTTTAGGTCTAGTGGTAACTGTTTTGTAAATCTGGGTGCTCCAATGTTGGTGCATATATATTTAGGATAGTTAAACATTGCTGAATTGACCCCTTTATCATTATGAAATTTCCTTCTTTTTTTCTTCTTTACTGTTATTGGTTTAAAGTCTGTTTTGTCTGATACAAGAATAGCAACCTCTGCTCCTTTTTGTTTTTTACTTGCATAATACATCTTTCTCCATCCTTGACTTTGAGCCTATGGATGTCATTACATGTGAGATGGGTCTCTTAAACAGAGCAGATGGTTGAGTCTTATTTTTTATCCAATTTTTCACTCTATCTCTTAAGTGGAGCATTTAGGTGACTTACATACAAAGTTAATATTGATATGTGAAGTTTTGTTCTGGCCATGGTGTTGTCAGATAGTTGCTGTGTAGTCTTGATTGTGTAGTTAGTTGCTTTATGGGGTCTGTGGGTTATGCACTTTCATGTATTTTTGTAGTAGCAAGAATCATTCTTTTGTTTCTATGTTTAGAACTCCCTTAAACACCTCTTATAAAGCCAGTCTGGTGGTAACAAATTCCCTTAGAGATTGCTTGTCTGGGAAAGACTATAATTTCTCTTTTGTTTACCAAGTTTAGTTTGGCAGAATATTAAATTATTGATTGGAATTTCTTTTCTTTTAAAGTGCTAAAAATAGGCCCCCAATCTCTTCTGGCTTGTAAGGTGTCTTCTAAGAAGTCCACTGTTAGTCTGATAGAATTTCTTTTATAGGTAATATGGCCTTTTTCTGCAGCTGCATTTAAGTTTTTTCTTTTGTGTTGACTTTGGAAAGTCTGATGAGTACAAGCCTTTGGAATGGTCATGTTGTATAGTATCTTTCAGGAGTTCTCTGGATTTCCTATATCTGCATGCCAACCCATCTAGTGAGCTTGGAGACATTTTCCTGGATTATACCCTCAAATATGTTTTCCAATGTGCATACTTTCTGTTCTCTCTAAAGAGTGCCAATGAATGACAGGCTTGGTCACCTTACATAATTCCTTATTTCTCAGAGGTTTTGTTCATTTTTCTAAATTTTTTTTTTTTTTTTTTTTTTTTTTTTGCCTAACTAGGTTGATTGAAAAGACCAGTCTTCGGGCTCTGAAATTCATTCTTCTTCTTTGTCTAGTCTGTTATCAAGGCTTCCAATTATATTTTGAAATTTCTGTAGCGAATTTTGCAAAGGAATAAAGACTCTTATTAAACAGAACTGTGTATAAATAAATTCTGGCTCTGCATTACCAGTGTTATGACCTTAAAGAAGACACCTGATCTCTTTTTACCTCAAATTTTATATCTGTAAAATTCATTTACTGATAGTACCAGTCATGAAATTATGAAAATTTAAACTGGTTATATAAAATATATAGCTTGATGTCTTTTATAGGCTGGACCGTGCCTCTCCACCAAATTCATATGTTGAGCCCCAGTACCTCAGAATGTGACTTATTTTCAGACAGCCTTTAAAGAAATGGCTAAGTTAAAACATGGCTGTCAGACTGGGCTCTAATCCAATCTTGTTGGTGTCTTTATAAAAAGAATCTTGGACACACAGAAAGAAACCAGGGATGTGCTTACACAGAGGGCAGACCATGTGAGAAAGTAGCCTTCTGCAAGCCAATGAGAGAAGCCTCAGGAGAAATTAAACCTGGCAACATCTTGATCTTGGTTTTGTCACCTCCAGAGCTTTGAGCAAATGAATTTATGTTGTTTAAACTACCTACTCTGTGGTCTTTTGCTATGGCAGCACTAGAAAACTAATACAAGTTCCAACACCTAATAAATGTTTGATTAGAGTTAGCAATTATTGTTATCATGGTGATGATGACTAAAGTTTCCTCTAAACCCGTAACATCCAGGAGGGCAGCAACTGCTCGCATGTGTGTATTGAGTACTCGAAACGTGGTTAGGCCAAACTGTGATGTACTTTAAGTGTAAAATGAACATAGGATTTCAAAGATTTGCTACAAAAATATAAACATTTCCACTAATAACTTTTTAAGTATTGATTGCCATTAAAATATTTTAGATATATTGAGTTAAATCAAATATATGATAAACATGAACCACATGTTTCTGCTTCCTTTTTTAATGGGGCTAGTAAATTTAAAATTGCCTATGTGGCTGGAATCATATTTTAGAATGATGCTGCTCTAAAGCCTTCGATGGAAGTGACCACCACAGCTCTATGCTTGCCTTCTAAGGCCAACAGTAGTGTTCTTTCCACTGCCAACTCCTGGAAAATTTCCTTCTAGTACAAAAGTGTAGGGAAAGAAGCAGAAGGTTTAGAGTTCAACACACCTGGAATTGAAAACCTACTTCACCCCTTACTTGGCCTGAGACCTGGAACTTCTCTGAGCCTACTGGTTTCTTCCCTGCAAAATGGGAATAATCAACACTAGCTCAAAGGCAATGACACATATAAAGTGCTTAGCACTGTCCCTAGCACACAGAAAGTACATGGTATAGATTGAATATTTGTGTCCCCAAAATCATACATTGAAATTCTCACCCCAATCTGATGGTATTTGGAGGTGGGGCATTTGGGAGATGATTAAATCATGAGGCAAGGCCTTTATAAATGAGCTCAGGAGCGCTCCCTTGTCCCTTCTGTCACATGAGGTTACAAAAAAAGTTACCATCTGTGAACCAGGAAGTGGGCCTTCTCCAGACTCCAAATATGCTGGTGCTTTAGCTTGGGTTTCCCAACCCCTACAGCTGTGAGAAATGAATTTCTGTTGTTTATAAGCAACCCACACTGTTGGGAGCCCTCCCTTGTGAAGTCTTGCAAAGCGAGTTTCACAATACGGGAGGTTGAGCCCAGTTGCAGAGCCCCCCAGAAGGAAGGAACTCCAGACCAGATGAGTAGGATGAAAGGAGAACTGGGTTAAAAGATAAGGCAAGATGGATGGCCTTCACAAGAAACAATGAGGTAGCACAGACATGTTTAGGAGCACTCTGTATAAGCATTCAGAGCACAGATGGTGATTGTTACTTTGTAGTTCTTGAAAGGTTAGAGCACATGATGTTTCCCTTGATTGCAACACTGACTTAAGAGAATGCCCAGAAAAGGTATAAATACTGTACTGCTAAAATAAAGTTGTTGTTGGAGCAAAAATTCTTCAACCCTCCTGACCTCGCTTTCTGTCTCCTTTTATTTCTTGCGCAGTCTCCACTCAGGTTGGAACCCTCTTGCTGGCAAGAGTGCCTGCCAGACCACACCAGGGTATTTTTGTTATAGCATCCTGAACGGGCTAAGACAGTGAACAATAAAGGTTGGCTTTTGTTATTAACTTCGTGAGACATGAAGGGACTCTTCATCTTCTGGGGAAATCTGACAGGTGAAGGCTTCCAATGGTGAGATCAAGTGGAAAGCCCATGCTAAGGCTATCCTATTGTCAGAGAAGAGCACCCAAAAATTTAAAGAGTCACTTTCCTCTGCTGCAAACAGTAATGTCAAGCTCATCTGAAATGTCCTCTGCCTCCTTCAGCTCATCTTGGCCTCTCTCACCTCCATACCTAGGCTTAAATGGTTCTAGATTTCTGAGCTGTACTTCCTTCTCCTTCTATCAAAATCCAAGCATCTTTCAAGTCTTGGGTAAAATTTTACCTCCTTCATGAAATTTCCACTACGAATTTCTGCCATATGCCAGAGACTTGAATATAGAGTCTGAATCCCCTTCAGTTTGCTCTCTCTGTGTTACTGGGCACAGAGCCTGACAAATAAAATCTTTATGGAATAAAGCAAAGTGAACAAAAAGTTGCAGCCTGGACTAGAGATGAAAGAATGCCAAGACATTGTCTACTTAGGGAATAGCCTTATATTTGAAATTTTCATAAAGTGCAAAATAGCAAACCCCTATGACTTAAATCTCAAATCCAATTGTGTTCATGAGGATGGAATTCTACAAACTTTGAAAAAGCATGCATTACTCAGGCACCATGAGTAAAAATGCTCCTCCTCCAAGATCCCAGATCCTCAAACCTTCCTAAATGAGAAAAAAAAAATGAACTGGTTCTAGAGAGGAATCGCAGAGTGGGCTACACCCCCAACAGTCTCTGAGGAAATGGAGATCCAAAGCTAAAATGACTTGAAATAGAAAACTGAATAAAAAAGAAAGAACTTCTAAGTATTGCCAGAAACAGGTTGCAAAAGACTAAAACTCAGCATGTACTGCCCACAAACACACACTAAGACCCAACACAACACAGGTAGGCAAAGTACATCATGGATGAGAGCTAAAACACATAACCACATGGCCTGTATTGAAATCGTAGGCACACTGTTTACCAACTGTGCAACTTTGGACAGGATACTTAAACTTTCTGGGCCTCAGTCTTTCCTTATTTAAAAATAGTCACGTAAGTTAACATTAATTAAATTACTACCATATGCCAGATACTTGCCAAATTCTTTCTATACTGCATGCAACAGGATTAAATGAGTCAATGTATATAAATCCCTTGATTCAGAATCAGGTTGCTATGGTCTGAATGTTTGTGTCCCCTCAAATTTCATACATTGAAATTATATACCCCAAAGTTATGTATGGTATTAAGTGGTGGGGCATTTGGGATGTGATTAGATCATGGGAACAGAGCCCTGATAAGTGGAATTGGTGTCCTTATTTAAAAAAAAAAAAAAAAACCCTGTGAGAGACCCCTCACCCCTTCTACCATGTGGAGACATAGCAAGAAAGCACTACGAACCAGAGAGCAAGTCTTTACCAGACATCTGGCTTCCAGCACCTTGACCTTGGACTTCCCAGACTCCTGAACTGTAACAAACAGATTTCTCTTCTTTACAAGCTACCCAACTTATAGTATTTTGTTATAAGAAGTCAAATGCACTAAGAAAATTGGAGGTGCTGCTGTAACAAAGATCTAAAAATATGGAAGCAGATTTGGAATGGGATCATGGGTAGAGCCTAGAAAAGTTTTGAGGTGTAGGCTAAAAAAAGGCCTACGTTTCTAGGTGGATTATTAAGAGTGATCCTTGCGAGGGTTAGGACAAAAAGAAGAAAGCTGTATAGAGAGCCTCAACCTTCTAAGGAAATACCAAGAACAGAAAGTCCATGAACAGAATGACTGTAGAAATACGGATGGTAAAGGCCATCCTGGTGAGGTTTCAGATAGAAATAAGGAACATGTTATTGGAAACCCGAGGAAAGGTTATCCTTGTTACAAAGTGGCACAGAATTTGACTGAATTGCTGTGCCTTAGTGTTTTGTGGAAGATAGAATTTGCACTCAAAGAATAGGATATTGACTGAGGAAATTTCTAAGAAAAGTATTGAAGGTATGGCTTGGCTCCTCTTGAATGTTTATAGTCAAATATAAGAAGAGAAAAGTTATTTAAAGACAGAATTTTTCATCAAAAGGGAAACAGAATTTAAAGGTTAGGAAATTTCACAGTCTATCCATATTAAAAGTATGAGAAAGTATATTCAAGAATAGGATGTGGCCAAGCAAACTTTTGATAAGATTAGTATGGATTATCCAGGACCTATTGTCCAAGAAAAGGGAAAAGTAACCCCAAAAGCTTTTCAAAAATCGTCAAGGCTGCCTTTACCTTCTCCAACCCAGATCAGAGCCTAGAGAACAGAACAATTTTAAAGAAAGAGGCTCAGACACCTGTGGGACCTCAGCACTGGCTGGCTGGCACCATCTTAGGCACTTCTCCCTGCTTTCCAGTATAGCAATTCTCAGCCACCCAGGTGTGGCTCCAGTGAGGCCAGGTGTGGTGCAGGTCACTGTGCCTGCCCCTCTAGAAGACACAAATGATAAATATTGGCAGCATCCACAAGGTACCATCTCTGCCAGTAACAAAGAGTCATGGGAGTATGGCTGCCTCCACCCAGATTTAGAAAGATGGAGCTGCCCAGAGCCTCAGGCTTATGACTCAGGCTGGGAATTACCATGGGGTGCAGCCACCACAGAGAGTCCCCACTAGAGCAATGCTCAGTAGAGCCATGGGATCAGGGTCACCATCCCAGTAAGACTGGAGGACAGAGCCTGGAGTCAAAGAAAATCATTCTCAAGTCTTAAGGTTTTATACTAGCCCAGGATCTGTCACTCATTTTTTTCTTTGCTATTTCTCTCCTTTGGAATGGTCTTACTGTGCCTGTTCCACCACTGCATTTCTGGAAGCACATAACTTGTTTGGTTTCATAGTCTCACAGCTAGAAGGGAATCTGTCTCAGAATGAATCATATCTTGAGTCTCACCCACATCTGATATCTAAATATCGTCATATTTAGATGAGACATTGGACTTAGACTTTTAAGTCAGTGCTGGCACAAGTTATGACATTTGAAGCTATTGGAATGGAACAAATGTGTTTTGCATGTAAGAAGCACATGAATTCTGGGGGAGGCCAGAATAGAATGCTATTGTCTGCATGTTTACGTCTCCCACAATTCATAAGTTGAAATCCTAGCCTCCCAAGTATTTGAAGGTGGAGCCTTTGGGAGGTGATTAGGTGATGGGTTTAAAGCCCTTATGAATGGGATTAGTGCCCTTATGAAAGAGGCCCCAGAGAGACCTCTCACTCCTTCCATCATGTGAAGACATAATGAGAAGGTGCTATCTATGAACCAGAGAACGGGTCCTTGCCAGACACTGAATCTGCCAATACCTTGATCTTGGATTTCTCAGCCTCCAGAACTGTGAGAAATAAATGTCTATTGTTTTTAAGCCACCCAGTCTATAATATTTTTCATAGCAGCCAGAATTAAGACATTGGCACAGGATAAATATGTATAATAATAAGTAGTAGTAATTGTGGTGGTGGTAGTGGTGGTGGTGGTGGTTGTCTTAAGAAAGACACTATCTCTACACGCCATGGTCAGGTGAATGAACAGTTTCCTTAGTTATGAGAAAGCTCAAGCACTAGCTATATAGCCTTGGCTAAACTTATGAAGCATATCAGCCTTTGTTTCTCTGATTTCCCAAACATGCAACACGCAGAGCAATCAGTTACTACAGGGTTGTTGGGAGACCCGGGTGGGATATTGGAGGTAAAAAGCTGTGGAACTTATTGTTTGTTGACATTATTCTTGCTTGTGCCAGCACCACCTGCCCCATTGCCACAGTAAACAGCATGACTTAATGTTTAAAAGAAAAAAAAAAACAGCTTCCCCATGGGTAAATACATGGTAGTGAGTCATTACTCCATGTCATGTCATCCCAGAGTCTGAGCCGTGTAGCCTTCAAATTCAGGGACACCAATAAACCACATCCCAGAAAGGTCAGCAGGGAAGTAAATGGATCAAATGCATATAGCCAATCTGTCTACACCTCCAGCCCTCTCACACCATTCTGGCTGCTAGAAGGGCATCCAGTTAGAAGGTAGTTGCCTTCATTCAACAAGGCAACTTGTTCATGGTGGCCTTCACCAGACAATGGTGGTGCAGCGGTGGGGTGAGTGGAAGGAGGACCATGGATCTTAGACACACAAAAAATGAACACTTTCAACTCTGCTTATGCATCACCTCCCACGGAAGTCTCTCTTGGCCATGCTGTCTAAAATGCCAACCACTCCCCCTTGCTTTCCACCTCTCTATAAAATGAAGGTATAACTTTATTATTCTTTGAAAGAATAGGATGTTGATAAGGATTAAATGCATAATACAGGTAAAGGTTTAAAACAGCATGTATAGTATTTAATAAATGTTAGCTTTTATCATTATTACCATTACTGTTCTTATCTAATTGCTATTTCATTCTGGCATATATGATACTCTAAAAGTATTACCTTGGTTATCTATGTATTTACATAATTGTTATCTGACTTCCCCACTAGATCTTAACCTCTCTAAGGAGGTGTTTATGTTACATCCCTACTAAGTACTTAATAAATAGTAGTTGGTTGGATGAGTGATTTAACAAGAGAATAAATAGGCAACTATCACACTCATCAGACTCATTTTTGTCCCATATCCCAAGAACCTATTTGTAGGAGACAGTTTCTTATTTGAATTTTAGGCATGAAGAAAGAGTGACACTGAAAACGTTGAATGACTTATTCACACAGGATGAGGGTGAGCAGGAGATGAACGCCTATCAAATACTGGCTCTGCACCAAACACTGTGTGAGATCCATTGATTTATCCAGGCTTCTGGTCATTCATTCCACAAAAACATATTAAGTTTCCACTCTGGGCCATACATTGGGCCCCTATCTCCATCCAAAAAGAGGAGCTTTAATCCTGGATTACATCCCACTTTTGTAATCTCAGCAGATCTCAGAGCAGACCTCATCATGAGAAGGAGGCAGGTCACCCCCGCCCCAGAAGCACAGGCCGGAAGCATCATTGGGTCCTTTCTGCCTTTGACATCTGATTTCCTCATGGATGACTGCCTTGGCCAGAATTAAACTGTCCCAGGACCAGCACATGTGGGTCCAGTTTTGTCAGCCTGCAAGGACACTGTGCAGCTTTGTTTGTTCCAGTGTGGGGGAGGGAGGTGTTGATAAGCATCATCACAACCAGGATCTGCCATCCATGACTTACCATTCATTTCCTAATCCATCATCACATGTTGTTCAAGCTTAATGCTGACCTATTGAATTTAACGCCACATTCCGTGGCAAAAAGCCACTGCTGTGTTTACTGGGGGAAAGCAGCCAGCTTTTGCCCTTGTTGCTGTAGCAAGCACGGGACACTTAGATTTTCAGGACATTTTTCCCCTTGTTACCCAGCAGTTCTCGTTTTGTTCAGAGATGGTTCCCTCTGTCTTCTCTCTTTCCCTCTGTGGTGCCAAGACAACCGGAATTACATTAAAGCCCAGGCAGCTCAATCTTTAGGCTACTCCCCTGCTCTCTTCCTTCCCCCATTCCCATCAACACACATGCACTCACACACGTGTGTGCACACACTCATGCACGCACACAGGGATGTGACCCAACAGAACACTATGTGACCTTGGGCCAGTCACATCTTTGTAAGCCTCCATTTCATCAGCTGTAAAATGAGGAGGGCAGACTCAGTTATCTCTTTCTTTCCCAATATTGTATGATTCTAATTTTCCCATGATTCTCAGATGATGGAATTAGAATTATAAACTGTCTGAAATGGAAGACACGCTGTAAAACAATCCACTATAATATCCCCATATTTCAATTCTTTTTTTTTTCTCCTAGGCTGGAGTGCAGTGGCACGATCTTGGCTCACTGAAGCCTCAACCTCCTAGACTCAAACAATCCTCCCACCTCAGCCTCCCAAGTAGCTGGGACTGCATGTGCTCACCACTACAACAGGCTAATTTTGTTTATTTTTTGTACAGATAAGGTCTTACTTTGTTGCCCAGGCTGGTCTCAAACTCCCGAGCTCAAGTGACCCACCCAGCATGGTCTCCCAAAGGGCTGGGTCTGCAGGTGTGAGCACTGCACCCAGCCCCCATATTTCAATTATTCCAGTAACACTTTCATCCTTTTTGCCACATCTCCACACTATTATTATCCACTCAACTGTTTTTTCTTTAAATTAACTTTTTACTTAAATAGATATATTTAAGACATACCTTACTACAAATAGAAAACCATAATCATTTGCTATAAATGTAATCATAATTAAAGGAAAATAAAGCAATCTAAGGAAATTTTGGCTGGGCCCCACTGCCTGCCCCAGGACCCAGGCCTGCTGCTTGTCCCTGTCTATGGAAATGGCAGCACAGCATCTGCTTAAATGCACTAAGGTCATGCTAACATCAAAGAGGACACTTTTTGCCCTAATCGGAATGGAAAAGAGACATATTCTCTCCCAAGGGATGCCCATTTTATTTAACAGAGAGGCTAGGTACCACCCAAGATCACTCTCAAGAACTTCACTTCAGGCAAAATGTTCTCAGCACTGTTAGGTTAATGTTGTCATTAGTTCATCTAAGGCTCCAAATTGGCAATATCTGCATCTTCTTCACCGTTACCTGACTTGGCAGCATTGCCAGGCAGCTCCCATAAGAAAATAGATATGCTCAGAAACACACACACATGCACAAGCACATGCTCCAAGACAATTTTTTAAACAGCACAATGCCTTCCCTGGCACGTCCCCAAGTCCACAGCTCTAGGAATCTCTGACCTCGGGCAGCTCTACATCACTACTTCTTCTAAAGAAATCACTACCCGTGTACAACAAAGAGCAGCTTCCACTGAACATGTGGGGAGATCTTGAAGCAACTTCCTTTTTTTCCTTTTCTCTCTTCATGACGTGACGTGAAGTAGGGAGCAGGTGGTACAGCCCTGGGAGAAAACAGGTACAAAAACTCTGGGGCGGAGAGGGACGAGAGAGAGTCTAGGAAAACACTGCCTTCTGTTTATTTTGTGTGGCATAAGAAGAAAATATTTAAACTTTTCTACTTTAGATACAGTCTGGCTTCCCATTCCAGTTCTAGCATCTTCCAGCAACAAATTTGGGCAAGTTCCTCAGCTCCTCTGAGCTTTAATTTCCTCCTTAGCAAAATGGCTCTAGTGACACACCCTTCCTTGCATTGTGAGGGTGGAAGGCAGGTATGGTACCAGGCACAGAGATAAAACTCATTCAACACTCAGTGCCTTCCTCTTTTACCTTTTTTTTTTTACTTCAGCACCATCTCATGAAGGTCCAAAGTTAACCCCCTTTTTATTGATTTGGTTGGTTGGTTGTTTTGCCTTCTAAATCCTAAGTCTCATCTGCAAAGTGGGGAAAAAAAAAGCTGTGAATTTCCATATGTAAGTTTTGTTTTCTGTGACTCGATTATGGCAAGTGACATATGAAGGCTGAGTGGAGTGACACGGAGGGACACAGAGAAGAGGAAAAAACAACTTTACACCAGCAAACCCAACAATCAGCCCCTTTTGAATAATCATTAGCAGTCTGCTGGAAGTTCCAAGTCTCCTAAAGATTTGGGGATGAGAGAGTAACAACATGAGTCTAGAAAATGTGGTGCATTTCGTGCACAGATTTGAATTAGAGAATTCTTGGTCAGTTTCACCTATGAAGTTGGGGAGAAGGCGTGGGAGACGCAAAGAAAAACAGAGAAACACCTCCCCCTGCTGCCCAGATAGGAAATAGCAGAATAGATGTAAAAAAAATTTCCATGGTCACATGAAAATCTTCACCCTGTTCCAAATGTTTGCAAAGGATTCACTATGTGCAGGTAGCTGAACTTTGTGGAACGCATTCTCCCAACCTAAGTTACCTTCAAAGGTCATTAAAATGATCTTAGAACATTATTACAATGATTATGCTTTTCACTGGGCATTTTATTATTTGTTTCTTTAACAGGAAATACATTGGCATAACTTTTAAATTAAAATGATATAAAAGTTAAAAATTGAAAAGTCTTGTTTCTGACTGCCTTACCTGTAGCCAGATACTTTTATCAGCTTTTCGTATCAATACAAGTCAATGTGACTATGTAGTCTTCTTTTTTCTCTTCTTACACAATAATTAGCTACCTGACACTCTTCTGGATATTGTTTTTGCCACTTAACAACATATCTTGGTGATCCTTCCAGGGCAGAAAAGATCTCCAGGATATGTTTCAAGGCAGAGTAAGCTTCCTCCTTCTTTCACTGAGCATGTTATATGTGAAAAGAATATATCCCACTTGAGGAAACCAGTAAGTTGTTTAAATTATTGCAAATGTGAATTATTTTAATGTAGAAATAACCTTTTTTGCTCCACATTAATCACAAATACTGTCCGCAGACCTTCATAATAAACTTGTCTTCTGCCTGTATTTTTTTTTTCTGGTATTCCTTGTGATTAGAATCTCTCGCCTTGGTATCCACTGTGTTCAAGAGCAGAACAGAGCTTTGAACTTTACAGGCTAGTGCTCGGAATTAAAAGTGCTTAATGCCACCAAGATTTCTATTTTAAAACCCAAGGTAAAGGAAAATGCCTTTTGCTTCAGCTGAAATGTTCTTGTAAAGGGCAAAATGGAAAATACAAACACCACTGCTGTTTGCTGGTTGGATACCACAGCCATTGGCACCTCCTGGAAATGGCAGGCCCGCCAGTTCCTGATGGAAGTCAGGTTAGTCTTACCGCATTTGAGAGAGTTGGAAAAGTGTCTTCCAGTGCGGACGGAAAGCCAGCAAGATTGTGAAGGTCAAAGAAAAATCCAATTATCCATAGCAAACACTGACCATATAATTAAATTACACCAATCAGGAAAGCATTTGATCTTCTGCAACGGACTTCTTCCAGAAAATTTATCCTTGAATCAGTCTTGGCCATTCATCGGCATCCAGCTGATCAGCTTCCTTCTGTTGCCCTGAATCCTGCAACATGTCCGTAGCAGATGCGTCGCTGCCCACCTACATCCCCCTGGCCCATCCCAGAGGTCACTTGCAGCCTCAGTGGTCAGCTCGCATGTAGGCAGACAGCATCAAGAACCGACTTCTTCTGCCCAAGGGCTTTTTCTGGCCACAGAAGTATTCCCTGCACAGTCCAGACATGCAGGGCAGGACAGACGTTCCAGTGAGTTACCATCCCCAAGAGCAAGCCCCAAGCAATGAGTCAGGGGATAAACACCAGATCCCTTGCTTGCCCCTTTCTGGGGCAATGCCGAAGTGTGTGGCTCACATACTCTCAGAGGGACACCAGTGCAACTGAGCCCCAGGTGGGTCCTACTCATCAACATACTGTTTATTGACTTTACTCTCTTCCCTGCTCTCTCATCATCTTTCTAGGATTGCCTCCTATGAGAGCCTTTATCCAGTTAAGAGACAGAAACCACACAGTAAGTTCAATAGGAGAAGTGTAACACAGTCATTAACTACAATGAACAGTAACTGTAAGATATAGGGAAACTCTACACAGCACCCTACAGCTGAGAGGGAGAACATAGGAAAAGACACACTGGAGAGGGATTCAGACCTCTTGGGAAAAGGTGTGGGAAACAGCAGAGAAGTTAGCTGCTTTGGCCAGGCTGGAGCAGGCCTGGAATTGGTGGGAACCTCAGAGTGCAGCCAGCCTCCAGAGTGCACGCAGCAGGGGCCAGCCAGTCAGCAACTGATGGTGAGGGCTAGAGCCAGGGAGCTGGCGGGGGCTGCAAGAAGCTGCAGAAGGAGCGGCTCCTCTACGTGTGACCCTGCAAGCCAAGTGCAGCTGCACACAGGCCGAGCAGAAGCTTGCAAGGGGAGGCTGGGTCCCCAACCCAAGTGCAGCAAGGAGGGAAAGGGAGGGTAATACGGGCGCCGGTAAGCGCAGAAGCTCTTCGGAGCGCTCATTCTGTGCTGGGGACTCTGCTATCCATGTCAAGGGGACTGCACAAAAATTATCACCAAGCAGAGGCTGCAAAGTCACACGAGGACCGGTTCCACCCGCTGTCCTCGTCCCCCCACGGTCCCCGCACAACTGGCAGGAACCCTCCTCCAGTTGCAGTGTCCTCCAGCGCCCTCTACTGAGGAAGCCTAGCATCGCGCTGAAAGGAAACAGGCTTAAAGGCACCCCTTTGTTAGTCCCAGAACACAAATTAACAAAGGGTCTATTCAGAGCTGAGAAACACAAAAAATATTTTTTAAAAAAGATAAATACACCTCCCAAAGTCCTATTTGCACTCAAACTCGTGTCTCAGGATCTGCTTTTGAAAGAACCCAAATCACTACAATGTCTATCAGATCTGATTTTTGTTGACAAAAAGAATCAGACTCTAAAATAAAGAGATTTATTCTGAGCCAAATATGAGTCACCAATGGCCTGTGACATAGCCCTCAGAAGATCCTGAGAATATGTGCCCAAGGTAGTTTGGGCTTTGTCTAGATTTACACATTTTAGGGAGACATGAGACTTCAATCAAATACATTTAAGACATAGATTGGTTCAGTCCAGAAAAGGGGGGTGGGGGGGTCTGCTTCCAGTTGTAGGTGGATTTAAAATATGTCTGATTTGTGTGGAAGACAGTGTGGCAATTCCTCAAGGATCTAGAACTAGAAATACCATTTGACCCAGCAATCCCATTACTGGGTATATACCCAAAGAATTATAAATCATTCTATTATTAAGACACATACACATGTATGTTCATTGTGGCACTGTTCACAATAGCAAAGACTTGGAACCAACCCGACTGTCCATCAATGATAGACCAGATAAAGAAAATGTGGCACATAACACCATGGAATATTATGCAGCCATAAAAAAGGATGAGTTCATGTCCTTTGCAGAGACATGGATGAAGCTGGAAACCATCATTCTCAGCAAACTGACACAAGAACAGAAAACCAAACATCATATGTTCTCTTATAAGTGGGTATTGAACAATAACACATGGACACAGGGAGGGGAACATCACACACCAGGGCCTGTTGGGTGTTGGCGGGAAGCCTAGGGGAGAGACAGCAGGGAGGTGGGAGGCTAGGGGAGGGATAGCATTAGGAGAAATGCCTAATGTAGATGCTGGGGTGATGGATACAGCAAACCACCATGGCACATGTATACCTATGTAACAAACCTGCACATTCTGCACATGTGCCCCAGAACTTAAAGTATAATAATAATAAATAGTTTTTTTCCTTGCCAAGATGGCCGATTAGGAGCAGCTGAGGATTGCAGCTCCCAGTGAAAGCGTGGAGGGTGAGTGGACGCCACATTCCCAGACGGATTTTTATTGCCCACCGACCAGGAGATTCCCAGGGGGAGGAGCCCCACGGGTCGCCAGCGCACCTGGTTTGGCCGGCGCGGCTGTTTTCGCCGGCTCGGCTGTTTTCGCCAGCGC
>PVKV010032978.1:0-19201 GCA_004027835.1 Alouatta palliata
TCCTTCCTTCATTCTTCCTCTCTCCTTCCCTCCTTCCTTCATTCCTTCCTTCCCTCCCTCTCTCCCTCCTTTCCTCTTTTCTTCCTTCCCACGCCCCTCAGGCTTTTCTTGCAGGGAGGGCATCTGGCCCCTCGCTTCCTGGGACTCCTTTCTCTGGCCAGTTGAGGACAGGAGGGGCAGCAGCAGCAGTCACCCACCCCGAAGGTCATCTTGGTGAGAGGCAAAGGAAACCCAGGCACTTGTGGCCCCAGATGCCCGCACCACTCCTGAGTACTTGCCTTGTGACCAGATGCTGAGCTGTGAAGGCAGAGATGGGACTTCAGCCAGCCCCATTGTGGCCGGCCCCCCAGCAGTGGAAGGTGTCTCCGCAGGCCCTGAGTGTCCCCCATACCACTGAGCACCTCACCAGGCTCCTCAGGGACCTTCCCAGGAACTGTCCTTCTGACCCTTCCTCCCACCCCTCCTCCCTCCATCATGCACACTCCAGCTCCTGCAGTCACGCCCTTGTTCCGAACACTTGGGGGCTCTACGTCCCTGCTGAAGCCCTGACCCATGCACAGAGGTCACCACGCTGAGGCAGGGGCCACAGCCCCACTCCAGACACAGGCATGCCTTTCACAAGGGCCTGCACTGACACTAGCCCCAAAGCCAGGATAGCAAACAGGTAAACCCACCATGCAAACTCACCCTCCAGGGCCGGGCAGCACACAGCCAGCCCTACAAAGGGATGAAGGGAACAGGGGCCCCAGGACCAGACACCCACACAGGTCTGCACCATCTAGCAAGTGCCGCTGACGGCACCCCAACCCAACATGCAGCTTCCCAAAGGGCGCAGGGCTTAGGTGGGTCTCCCAAGGCCATCCTGGAAAGCATACGGCCAGATCCGAGCTCCTACGAGTAATGGGAATGGAACTATCAGTTATGCCCTGAGGAACTCAGTTCCCCCAGGCCCCCAGTGTAGTACAAGAGCACAGCCTTTCACACCAGACAAACCTGGGTGAAGTCCTGTTTTATCTCCTTCTGGCTGCAGCAGGATCCCTGGGAGGGACTTCACCTGTCTGAGCCTCAGTTTCTTCATCTTTAAAATGGGCTCGACCCAGCACTTTGGGAGGCTGAGGTGGGCAGATCACTTGAGGTCAGGAGTTCAAGACCAGCCTGGCCAACATGGTGAAATCCTGTCTCTATTAAAAATACAAAAATTGGCTGGGCATGGTGGCAGGCAACTGTAATCGCAGCTACATGGGAAGCTGAGGTGGGAGAATCCCTTGAACCTAGGAGGCGGAGGCTGCAGTGAGTTGAGATCATACCACTGCATTCCAGCCTGGGCAACAGATTAGGACTCTGTCTCAAAAACAAATAAATAAATAAATATTAATTAATACAATAAAATAAAGTAATGCAATGGGCTTGGGAAGGCCTGCTTCCTGGGGCTATCCTGATGGCTGGCAAGTAGCTTATGGGGAGTGCCCGGGCCCTTCCCCTGCCCTTTAGGAAGCAGCACTGGGCCCTGTTCTTTCCGGGGAGGGTCCTCCTTGGCCCAGAGAGCCAGTCTAGGGATTACCCAGAACTTAACCGAAACACTGGGAGGGCACGAGACTGGGGGCATTTCGGAGGGTGCTTCAAAGAAACCAGATAGGGAGGCAGCAGAAAGGGCTTCCTGCAACTGCCCATGCCCCAGCCTATGGGATCTGTTTCCACCTCTTCCCATGAACTTGACCCACACCTGGTTTCTCTCCTACATCCCAAGGCAAAATGTGAGACTCTGCACATCTGCACCGGGCAGACTTTTGGCAAAATCCACCAGAGCAGCGCCTCGGCAGAGCCTCAGATGTCCAGTGACCCGCGGCCGTGCCCTCTTCAACGAGGACTGGATGTCGGCCCAGGTTGGGGGTGGGGTGGCTCCACCTCAGCCCATCTGCTATTCCTGCGTTGTTTTTCTTTTTCTTTTTGAGACAGAGTCTGTCACCCAGGCTGGAGTGCAATGGCATGATCTCAGCTCACTACATCCTCTGGGATTACAGGCATGTGCCACCAGGCCCGGCTAATTTTTGTGTTTTTAGTAGAGAAGGGGTTTCATCATGTTGGCCAGGCTGGTCTCAAACTCCTGACCTCGTGACCTACCCGCCTTGGCCTACCAAAGTGCTGGGATTACAGGCATGAGCCAGTGTGGCCCTCTGCTGAGAAAAGACAGACTGTTCCCTTCAGAGGGCCGCTTGGCAAGAGCAGTTAAAATGGCCAAGGCTCCACCACAGCAGGAGAGGGGACCCTGATGGCCTCCAGTGGGGGCCCAGCCACACCTGACAAGGAGTGCTGTTCAGCCACCAAGAATGTGACAGCTTTGCCCTCGAAGCAGAACAAACTTCAGGGTGCAGGGGAAGTAGAGGAGCAGGTGGTCGTGAGCTGGCCAGCCTGGCCCCACTGCCTACCGACGACTCAGGCCAGTGGTTAACGCTCAGTTCTTTGGTCTCCTTGCTGCAAAATGAGGAAAACAACAGCACCACCACGGGGAGATGAGTTAAGGCAGAGTTCTAGGCAGGGCACACACGGCAGCCAGGAGTCTCCGAAATACTCAGAACACCAGCCTTTTTTTTTTTCTTTTTGAGACAAGTCTTGCTCTGTTGCCAAGCTGGAGTGTAGTGGCTCAATCCCGGCTCACTGCAACCTCTGCCTCCCAGGTTCAAGTGATTCTCCTGTCTCAGCCTCCCAAGCAGCTGGGACTACAAGCATGCGCCACCACACCCAGCTATATTTTTTAGTAGAGAAGGCTGGTTTTCCTGCTGTACTGGACCAGCATCTCAGCTGGTAGAGAAGGGTTTCACCATGTTGGCCAGGATAGTCTCCATAATCTGCCCACCTAGAGCCTCCCAAAGTGCTGGGATTACAGTTTGAGACCAGCCTGGCCAACACGGTGAAACCCCATTTCTCCTAAAAAAAATACAAAATTTAGCCAAGTGTGGTGGCAGGGGCCTGTAATTGCAGCTACTTGGGAGGCGGAGGCAGGAGAATCGCTTGAACCCAGGAGGCAGAGTTTGCAGTGAGCCGAGATCGTGCCATTGCACTCCAGCCTGGGCAACAAGAGCGAAACTCCATCTCAAAAAAATAAATAAATAAATTAGCCGGGCATGGTGGTGCACACCTGTGATCCCAGCTAGATGAGCCAACAAAGTAATATCATCCAGACAGAGGTCTGGGGACCTCCCCGAGGGTGTGTCACTGTAGCTGAAGCCTGAAGGACAAAGAGAAGCTGGCCATGGGATAGAGTTGTAGAAAGCATACCCCAGCCCAGAGAACAGCCTGTGCAAAGGCCCTGGGGTGGGATGACCTAGATGCCTTTATCATGATCATATCAAAACATGCTCAGCATCAGGTACTTAGTAAGTGTGGGCTCTGTGGTGTTGTGAAGCCAAAGGACCCCCCAAAAGAAAGAAAAGACCCCTGTCTCTGTACCATGCCGAGAGGGATGGGTCTTAGCATACCACAGAAACTCTTCTACCAATAAGAAGAGAGGCTGGTCCGGCCGCAGTGGCTCACACCTGTAATGCCAGCACTTTGGGAGGCCGAGGCGGGCAAATCACGAGGTCAACAGATCGAGACCATCCTGGCCAACATGGTGAAGCCCCGTCTCTATTAAAAACACAAAAATTAGCTGGGCGTGGTGGCATTCCTCTATAGTCCCAGCTACTAGGGAGGCTGAGGAAGGAGAATTGCTTGAACCCAGGAGGTGGAGACTGCAGTGAGCCGAGACTGCGCCACACTCCAGCCTGGCACCTGGTGACAGAGCAAGACTCTGTCTCAAAAAAAAAAAAAAAAGAGAGAGGCTAAATCTGGGCACAGTGGCACACATCTGTGGCTCCAGTTACTTGAGAGGCTGAGGCAAGAGGATCTCTTAAGGCCAGGAGTTCGAGACCAGCCTGGGAAACAAAGTCAGACCCCACCCCTCCCGCTACAAAAAAAAATTAGCTGGGCATAGTGGTGCATACTTGTTGTCCCAGCTACTCGGGAGGCTGAGGTGGGAGGATTGCTTGAGTCCAGGAGTTTGAGGCTGCAGGGAGTTGTGATGGTGTCACTGCACTCCAGCCTAGGTGACAGAGTGAGACCCTGTCTCTAAAAAAAGGAGGAGGGGGAGGGGCCCTTTTTTGTGAATGAAGCGCCACGGAACAGCCTCCCGGGGTCCCCGCGAGACGCGTCCCTTTGTGCCCGGACGCCTCCGCAGCGGCGTCCGCGTCCGCGTCAGCGGGGGGCGCGCACGGTTACCCCGGGCAGCCCCGGCCACCAACGACAGCCCCGTCGCAGGTTCCGCGGCGGCGGCGGCGGCGGCGGCGGGAGTGAGGCAGGCGCCGTGGGCCGGGCCCCTCCTCCAGCTCCAGCGCGGCCTCCTCCCGCCGGGATCCGCCGGCGCCCGCCGTCCCCGCAGCACCGCTCTGCGCCCGCCGCCCCGAGCGCCCGAGCGCGGCTGGCGAGAGCCTCGGCGGGCGCGCGGGGCCATGGTCGTGGCCCCCTGACGGGCCGCGGCCCCCTCCATGAAGCGGAAGAGCGAGCGGCGGTCGACCTGGGCCGCCGCGCCCCCCTGCTCGCGGCGCTGCTCGTCGACCTAGCCGGGCGTGAAGAAGAGCCGCAGTTCCGCGCCGCAGGACCCGCGCCGCTTGGACCCCGAGGACGACGTGTACCTGGACATCACCGATCGCCTTTGTTTTGCCATTCTCTACAGCAGACCAAAGAGTGCATCAAATGTACATTATTTCAGCATAGATAATGAACTTGAATATGAGAACTTCTACGCAGACTTTGGACCACTTAATCTGGCAATGGTTTACAGATATTGTTGCAAGATAAATAAGAAATTGAAGCTTGGATCTCTTTCTCCATGCAAACAACTAAAGGAAAATATGTACACCTTCATCACTGAAACACTAGAACATTGGAACACTGAAACATTGTCTGACAGAAACCAAGAAATACACGCTTATTGATCCTGTTCCTTACCCTGACCTGAACCTCACGTTAATGAAATACAGCTGGTCCATTACAATGTTAAGGAAGAAAATTGTTCATTTTACTGGCTCTGATCAGAGAAAGCAAGCAAATGCTGCCTTCCTTGTTGGATGCTACATGGTTATATATTTGGGGAGAACTCCAGAAGAAGCATATAGAATATTAATCTTTGGAGATACATCCTATATTCCTTTCAGTGTGATCCTACGAGACAAACCGCTGGAGCTGGCACCTTTGCATTTCTGTTTTATTTTACTTTCGTTGTCTTTACAACTAATAAACTGTCTGAATCTCTAAAAAAAAAAAAAAAAAAAAAAGGAGGAGGGAGAGGAGGCTGGAGCTCGAGTGAGAGGCGGTGAGTAATGGGCATTGCCAGGGTACCTTGAAGTCAGACTTTTGGCCTGGACTTTTGGCCTGCCCTGGGCTTTTGGCCTTTTGGCCTTTTGGCCTGGCCTTGCCTTCTGGCCTGGCCAGATCTGGCCTTTTGGCCTGGCCTTACCTTCTGGCCTGGCCTGGCCTTCTCGCCTGGTCTTTCCTGTCCTGTGCAAACCTGGCCTTTTGGCCTGGCCTGGCCTTTTGGCCTGGCCTTGCCTTCTGGCCTGGCCTGATCTGGCCTTTTGGCCTGGCCTTACCTTCTGGCCTGGCCTGGCCTTCTCGCCTGGTCTTTCCTGTCCTGTGCAAACCTGGCCTTTTGGCCTGGACTGGCTGGGCCACACCTGGCCTTTTGGCCTGGCCTGCCCTTTTGCCCTGGCCTGGCCTTTTGGCCTGGCCTTGCCTTCTGGCCTGGCCTGATCTGGCCTTTTGGCCTGGCCTTACCTTCTGGCCTGGCCTGGCCTTCTCGCCTGGTCTTTCCTGTCCTGTGCAAACCTAGCCTTTTGGCCTGGACTGGATTTTTGGCCTGGCCTGACCTTTTGGCCTGGCCTATTGGCCTAGCCTGGCATTTTGGCCTGGCCTTGCCTTCTGGCCTGGCCTGATCTGGCCTGGCCAAACCTGGCCTTTTGGCCTGGCCTTGACTTTTGGCCTGGCCTTGCCCTATGGCCTGGCTTGGCCTTCTCTCCAGGCCTGGCCTGGCCAAACTTGGCATTTTGACCTGGCCTGGCCTTTTGGCCTGGCGTGGTCTTTTGGTCTTTTGGCCTGGCCTGGCCTGGCCTTTTGACCTGGACTCGCTTGGCCTGGCCTGGCCTGGCATGGCCAAACCTGGCCTTTTGCCTGGCCTTGCCTGTTGGCCTGGCCTTGCCTTTTGGCCTGGCCTTGCCTTCCCTTGCCTTTTGGCCTGGCCTTGCCTTCTGGCCTGGCTTTGCCTTCTGGCCTTTTGGCTTGGCCTTGCCGTCTTGCCTGGCTTGGCCTGGACTGGCCGTTTGGCTTGGCCTGGCCTTTTGGCCTTGCCTTGCCTTTTTGCCTTCCCTTGCCTGACCTTTTAACCTGGCCTGGGCTTTTGGCCTAGACTGGCCTTCTGGCCTGGCCTTGCCTTCTGGCCTGGTTTTTTGGCCTGGCCTTGCCTTTTGGCCTGGCCTTGCCTTCTGGTCTGGCCTGGCATGGCCTTTTGTGTGGCCTTCTTGTCTGGCCTGGACTGGCCTTTTGACCTGGCTTTGCCTTCTGGCCTGTCATGGCCTTTTGGCCTGGCCTGGCATTTTGACCTTTAGGCCTGGACTGGCCTGGCCTTTTGGCCAGGCTTGGGATTTTGGCCTGGGCTAGCCTTTTGGCATAGCATGGCCTTCTGGCATGGCCTTGCCTTCTGGCCTGGCTTGGCCTGGACTGGCCATTTGGCCTAGCCTGGCATTTTGGCCTGGCCTTCTGGCCTGGCCTGGCCTTTTGGCCTTTTGGCCTGGACTGGCGTGGCCTTTTGGCCTTTTTTCCTAACTGGCCTGGCCTTTTGTCCTGGCCTGGCCTGGCCACACCTGGTCTTTTGGTCTGGCCTGGCCTTTTGGCCTGGCATTGTCTTCCAGCCCAGCCTGGCCTTTTGACTTTCTCTTGCCTGGCCTTTTGGCCTGGCCTTGCATTCTGGCCTGGCCTGGCCTGGTTATTTTGGCCTGGCCTCGCCTTCTGGCATGGCCTGGCCTGGCCTTTTGGTCTGGCCTGGGCTTTTGGTCTGGCCTGGCCTTCTCGCCTGGTCTTTCCTAGCCTGGGCAAATCTGGCCTTTGGCCTGGCTTGGCCCTTTGGCCTGACCTGACCTTTTAGCCTGGCCTTGTCTTCTGGCCTGGCCTGGCCTTTTGGCCTGTCCTGGTTTTTGGTCCTGGCCTGGCCAAAGCTGGCCTTTTGGCTTGGCCTGGTTTTTTGACCTGGCCTGGCCTGGACTTTTGGCCTGGCCTTTTGCCCTGGCCTTGCTTTTTGGCCTGGCCTGGACTTCTTGCCTGGCCTTGCCTTCTCGCCTGGCCTGGACTTTTGTCCTGGCCTTGTGTTCTGGCCTGGACTTTTGTCCTGGCCTTGTGTTCTGGCCTGGCCTGGCCTTCTGGCATAACCTGGCCTTTTTGCCTGGCCTGGCCTTTTGGCCTAGCCTGGCTTTTGGCCTGGCCTGGCCTTTTGGCCTGGCCTTGTCTTCTGGCCTGACCTGGCCTTTTGGCCTTGCCTTGCATTTTGACCTTCCCTTGCCTGGCCTTTTGGCCTGGCCTTGCCTTCTGGCCTGACCTGGCCTGGCCTTTTGGCGTGGCCTGGTCTTCTTGCCTGGCCTGGCCTGGGCTGGCCAAACCTGTCCTTTTGGCCTGGCCTGGCTTTTGGCCTGGTCTGGCCTTTTGGCCTGGCCTGGCCTTTTGGCTTTGCCTTGCCTTGCCTTTTGGCCTTCCCTTGCCTGGCCTTTTGGCCTGGCCTTGCCAGACGTGAGAATCACTTGAATTTGGAAGGTGGAGATTGCAGTGAGCTGAGATGGTGCCACAGCCTTGCAGCCTTGGTCACAGAGCAAGCGTTTGTCTAAAAATAAATAAATAAATAAATTCTTTTTACTTTTCTGCGTGTTGGACATTTTATTTTTTTAAGTTTTAAATTTATTTACTTATTTGGGGCTTCTGGAGGTCCTGGGAGGAGGAACCGGGTGGAATGTATCTGTCTCCCCCATAGGTCCCAGCAGAGTTGGATGAGGTTGGGAACTGGAAGGAAATCTCTTGTGCCACAGCTGCTGTGAGGGTAGGCATCACCGCTCCCACCCCCCACCCCTAGCCAGGTGGTGGGGCTGATGAGGAGGGTTCAGTGGAGACAGGCCCAAACCATAAAAAGTGACAGCTGAGCAGGACAGCAGTGTCTGCTCCCCATAGCTCACCCCTTAATTACCCACTCTTTCCCCTTCTCTCTCTTAGACCAAGACTTTGGACAAGGCAGGGGTGCTCTATCGCACCAAGATGGCAGACAAGGGAAAGCAGCTCCGGTGAGAGCCTGTCTACACCCAGGCTGGGGCAGGGTGGGCCCTGGTGACGATGTTCACTGAGTACTTCCTGTGTGCCAGGCTCTTATTAATCCTGACATCAACTTCGTGAGTGGGCCTCTGTGGACACTGAGGCACTGCAAGATAAAGCAACTTGCTCGAGGTCCCATGGCTGCTAGGTGTTAGAGTCGGGATTCCGGCCCTCGTAGTGGGGTGTCCCAGCCTGTGTTCCTAAGCTCTGGCTTGTTCCTGGGGTGGGAGGAGGCCCTCAGCCCAGGATCAAATCTAAGTCCTGCCACCGCCGCTTCCCACCCCCACCTAGGAAGAAGCACTGGAGTGCCTCCTGGATGGTGCTGGAGGGTGGCGTCCTGACATTCTTCGAGGACTCAAAGGCCTCAGCTGCAGGCAGCCTGGTAAGGCCAGGTCCCCAGGGCAGAGACCATCCCGTCTTCGCTCTTTTTTTTTTTTTTCTTTTTTGAAATAGCGTCACTCTATCACCCAGGCTGGAGTACAGTGGTGTGATCTCAGCTCACTGCAACCTCTGCCTCCTGAGTTCTCCTGCCTCCGCTTCTCGAGTAGCAGGGACTACAGGCATGTGCCACCACGCCTGGCTAGTATTTGTATTTTTAGTAGAGATGAGATTTCACTATGTTGGCCAGGCTGGTCTTGGACTCTAGATCTCAGGTGATCCACCCACCTTGGCCTCCCAAAGTGCTGGGATTACAGGCATGAGCCACGGTGCCCAGCCCCTATCTGCTCTATTTAATCTGGCGAGGAGATGACCAGGTATGAGAGAGTGGTCCATGAGTTAGAGGAGCTGGGCCTTGGCAGGGAAGGGGTGATGCTGGCAGATTCACTCCAAGACGAGCAGTTTTAGCCCCTGGGAGTTGGGGAACAGTCTTGAGGGTGGCCAGCTCCAGCCTGGAGGGCAGGGAGGCTGGGGGCGGATGCACCTGCTTGCGGGGATGCAGGCTGTGCTCTTTTCCTGTCCTCCCTGGGAGGGTGAGCAGCAGTGGACATGCCAGCCAGCAGGCTCTGTGGTTAAGAAGCATCAGGGTCTCTGGGTCCAGGAACCCTTGGGGCTCTTTCCTCTAGAGCTGTTTCCTGGCCATGCCAGTGACCCCATCCTGTTCCTAGAGCCAGAGTGCCACAGCAGACACATCTGAGCCAAGAGCTGCCTGTGACCTTCCTTCTCCTCCCACAGAGGCAGCCTTCCAAGTTTTCCACCCCTGAGTACACAGTGGAGCTGAGGGGGACCTCTCTCTCCTGGGCCCCCAAAGACAAATCCAGTAAGAAGAATGTGCTGGAGGTGAGTGGTGGGAGTGGGGAGAAGGAGGGAAGGGGCTTAGTGATGCCTGCCAGCCCTCTGATAACCATCTGGAAATGACCTGGAGCTTTCCAAACCTTAATTCCCTATGAGCCAACACTGAGTGCAGGTAGGAGTCCAGAGCTAGAGAGGTGACATTGGTGCAGTTGTGGGCAGTGCTCTGGAACCCTTACTATAGGCAAGCCCCAAGAAGGAGGACCTGGGAAGAATTGGGGCTACCATTCTCGGGGCTCAAGGCCAACACTGCCCCCCTCCCCCAAGGGGACCTGTCCCGTGTTTCTAGCATCACAGATTCTGCAGTTCCCTCTCCAAGAGCTGAGTTAATAATAATCCTTGCCCTGGAGGGTGGTGAGGAGTAAGGCCTCTGGGAGAGGAAATTCTCATGCCTGGAATAGCAGCCCTCAACCCAGCCTGAGAGAGACAGGAGGCTCCCTGTCCCTGGCTGCTTACTGTGACAGGCCTAGTTGGGAAACCTCTTTCTCCCTAGGTCCCCTTCCCTGCCCCTGAGCCAGAGCCCCATTTTCAACTGGACTGCATCCCCAGTGAATAAACTGGGGCAGTGGGCAAGACTACCAGGCTACCCCCACAGGAAGGGAGAGAAGACCCAGAAGGGTCCTCCCAGTGCCACACCCTTCACCATCCATGTGTTGTCTGGTTTTTAGACTACTTTTACCCTGACCTCAGTCCCTAGAAGGTTTGAGGAAGATCACAACAGAAACACGTGTGGTGAACTGGCAAATACACTGAAAAGCCAGGACCATGAAAAACAAGTTAGAGATGGGGCTCAAGATGGAGAGGAAGTGGGGGGCAGATGATGTACGGGTGCTAAGGTGGTTGCTAAAGAAAACTTAGCTCCGACTTTCCTGCTGGGTAAGGTGAAGAAAGAAGGCCTATCAGGTGCATGTCTCTTTGTCGTTGAAAAGCTAATAAAACCCACCCAGATGTTGAGGAGTCAAAGCTTTTTCCTAACCCTTCATTCTTAAATTTATTGTGTGTAGCTCCATGAACATGGGATTTAGAAGGACGAGGCAGGTATTCTGCAAAACAGCTCCAGGGAGGTTTAACTCGGGATCTGGGCTGCTTCAGGCAGCTTTATTATGATGAAGGCCAACAGCATGACCTCGTGTCTGAGCCCAGAAAAAGCAGTTCTGCACAGAACCTGAGTGTGTAGTTTCCTGATTATTCACCAAGGTCCATTCAGTTCTAGAACCAGGATCTCTACAAAGCAAAGTTGGAAAATTGGTTTCATCTCATGAGCTACTCTGATGAGTAGGTCTGGAGTCTTCTGAGATTGTGTTTTTGGTTTTGATTTTGGTTTTTGTTTTTAGAGGCAGGGTCTTGCTCTGTCGCCCAGGCTGAAGTGCAGCGGTGCAATCATAGCTCACTGAAGCCGCAAGTCCCTGGGCTCAACCGATCCTCCCACCTAGGGCTTCCTTCTGAGAACTTAGGACTATAGGCGTGTTCCATCATATCTGGCTAATTTTAGTTTTTATGGAGATGGGGTCTGACTGTGTTGCCTGGGCTGGTCTCAAACTCATGGCCTTAAGTGATCCTCCAGTCTCAGCCTCCCAAAGTGTTGGGATTACAGGCATGAGCCACTGTGCCCAGCCTGGAGCCTTCTTGAGAAGAATTCTGAAGCCTTCTCTGGGCTTGACAGGGTAGAGTTCTGTGATCAACTAACAATATCTGCCATGGTGTTAAATTGAGGAGAGACGCCACTTTTATTTTTATTATTATTACTATTATTATTTGAGATGGAGTCTCGCTCCGTCACCCAGGCTGGAGTGCAGTGGTGCAATCTCAGCTTACTGCAACTCTGCCTCCTGGGTTCAAGCTATTCTCCTGCCTCAGTCTCCCGAGTAGCTGGGACTACAGGTGCCTGCCAGCATGCCTGGCTAATTTCTTTGTATTTAGTAAAGATGGGGTTTCACCATGTTGGCCAGGCTGGTCTCAAACTCCTGGCCTCAGATGATCTACCCACCTTGGCCTCCCAAAGTGCTGAGATTCCAGGTGTGAGCCACCATGCCCAGCCTGAGACATCACCTTTGCTAAGCATGTTTCTCCCCTGACTTTGAGGGATAGGGATATCCTTCAAACTGTTCTCGATGAAGGTCGTCTCTGATGGGCTTTTGATGAAAGTTTCAGAACAGGACTTTCTGGGTTGTCTTTGCCGGCAAGGACTGGAAGGCAGGTGCTGTTCAGGCCAGTGGGAAGGTGGGCAAGCCTGAGTGGAAATCACCAGCCCTGGCCTCCTGGTTGGCTGCTGGCCATCCTCCCTCTGTGCAGGGCAGCCTGTAGGCAGCTCCAGGGTTTTCCTCAAGAGATAGGCCCAAATTTTATATCATTGAGGATGGATGGCTTTGTTGGGTCCAGGAAATTTTCATAGCAGGGCTTCCTAGTCATCCCAAAGTCACAGAAAACTTCAGCAACAGTACCCCGAGAGCTGCTAGCATTTGCCTGTGCATTCAACAGGATAAATATTTTGTCTGTTCTTACAGATAGGGTCTACTGTGTTGCCCAGGCTGGAGTGCAGTGGCTTAATTGTAGCTCATTGCAGCTTCCAATTCCTGGGCTCAAGTGATGCTCCCACTTCAGCCTCCTGAGTAGCTGGAACTACAGGTCCACACCAGCATGACTGGCTAATTTTTTTAAATTTTTTTTAGAGATAGTCTCACTATATTGCCCAGGCTTGAATTCCTGGTCTCAAGGACTCCTCCCACCTGACCCTCCCAAAGCACTAGGATTACAGGGATGAGCTGTAACACCTGGCTGGGGGTGAATATTTTGTGAAATACATTGCTGTGTAATGATACACTTTGCCTTCTACATGAAACTTGCACATATGAACCGATTATGTTTTGAGAGAGCTGCCAACGATCATGGCTGTTGTTTTAGAAGAGCTGTCAAGCCATTCTCTGGGATAATCTTGAGCAGGGCTCTTGTCTGCTTGGATTAGAGTGAGGCTGTGTTATCTGCCTCTTGAAGGTTCTCTAGCCTTTGCAGGGGAAGGCTAGGGGTTGGAATATGCCACTTTTCTTTCTTTCTTTCTTTCTTTCTTTCTTTCTTTCTTTCTTTCTTTCTTTCTTTCTTCTTTCTTTCTTTCTTTCTTTTTTAAGAAGTTTAAATAGTCTTCAAGTATAAGTTTAAAAGGACAGCCAAGGCCGGGTGCGGTGGCTCACGCCTGTAATCCCAGCACTTTGGGAGGCCGAGGCGGGTGGATCACTAGGTCAAGAGATCGAGACCATCCTGGTCAACATGGTGAAACCCCGTCTCTACTAAAAATACAAAAATTAGCTGGGCATGGTGGCACGTGCCTGTAGTCCCAGCTACTTGGGAGGCTCAGGCAGGAGAATTGCTTGAACCCAGGAGGCGGAGGTTGCAGTGAGCCGAGATCGCGCCATTGCACTCCAGCCTGGGTAACAAGAGCGAAACTCCGTCTCAAAAAAAAAAAGACAGCCAAAGACAGTTCACTCTGATTCTAGAAGTTGTTCCCTGGGGTCTGAGACAGCTTCTGCTGTCTCTGATTCTTGCTGAACCGAAAGGGCAGGGTTGGTGTGAGCTGCAGCCAAACATTCACATTAACTTGGAACACTGGGTCCTCAGAGCCAGAGGCGGATGAGAGATCCATCTAAGCTGTCATCCAACTCAGAAAGGACACTGAGCATCAGTGCTGCAGTGGCAAGTTTCCTTCTGGCATTTTGTTTAATTTATGCTTCATGATGAAGTGAGCTATCAGATGTGTTGCCCCAGCTGGAGTGTGGGAGGTGGTAGTTACTCCCGGCTGCAGAAGGTGGGACAATGCTTCTGGGTCCTCAGTGTGTGTATGGGGAGGGACAAGGGGAAACCTTGCTTTCTCTGGAATCAGCCATGATCTGCTTTCAAATCCTCTCTCCCTATATTCACTGTTGTGTCTAGTAGACAGGGGTCTCACATAGGAAGTTTCTTTTTTTTTCTTTTTTTTGAGATGGAGTCTTGCTCTCTTGCCCAGGCTGAAGTGTAATGGTGCAGTGGCATGATCTCAGCTCACTGCAATCTCCGCTCCTGGGTTCAAGCAATTCTCCTGCCTCAGCCTCCCAAGTGGCTGGGATTACAGGCGCCCACCACCAAGCCCAGCTAATTTTTGTATTTTTAGTAGAGACAGGGTTTTACCATGTTGGCCAGGCTGGTTTCAAACTCCTGACCTCAAGTGATCCGCTTGCCTCAGCCTCCCAAAGTGCTGGGATTCCAGGCGTGAGCCACCGCACCCGGCCTCACATAGGAAGTTTCTTTCACCTAGTTTGCAGGCCAGTGCTCTGCATGAGGCCTGCCATGTTCTGTGGCTTGCAGGGAGGCAGGCTGGGGGAGGGAAAGTATACCAGACAATTGAGCCCTGCAGCTCTGTGCTCATCACTCACTAGCTGTGTGCCCATGAGGAAGCAGCTAAAACTTGCTGAGCCTGTTTGCTCATCTGTAATACAGAGATGCAGGTACCCACTGCTTTAAGTGACACAGAAAACCCAAAACTTGGCCTGGGATGAGGCCCTTGCCCCATTAAGCTCTGAGTGCCTGGGGACAAAAACAGGTCACCTCTATCTCTGTACTTACCCCCAACTGGGGCTAACCTCCAGGGCAGACCCCGGGTACCAGAGATGACCCAGTGACATGTGTCCCTCCAGCTGCGGAGCCACGATGGCTCAGAGTACCTGATCCAGCACGACTCGGAGGCCATCATCAGCACCTGGCACAAGGCCATTGCCCAGGGCATCCAGGAGCTGGTAAGCAGAGCCTGGGGCAGCTAGGGGCGATGGGGAGAGGGTGGCCATTATGCAAATGCCGTCCCCCACTTAGGCTGGGATGGCAGGGTAGGCTGTTGAGGAAACTGCCTTCCTAAGTCTGTGAATCCAGCCCTGGGGTTGACCCTACAGGAAGACTCTCCAGGTGAGGGCAGGGGCACATTCTAGAGGAATTTCCCATTTTACAGGAGGCAGGAGGCCAAATAAACACTCTGCAAGCCAACCAATGGCAGACTGAAGCTAGCAGATAAAATTTTAAAGGATTGATTTCAATAGTCAACCATTTTTTTAAGGTTCAAAATACCAATTGCATAAGTAGAGGATAGGACCGGGCCCCTCTCATAACTGTTGACCTGGAAATGACCCGGGGCTTTTTGAGCCTTAATTCCCTACGAGCCAACACCGAGTGCAGCTTTTGGCTGTATTAACAGAGGTAGGACTCTAGAGCCAGAGAGTGATGCTGGTGCAGTTGTGGGCAGTGGTCCGGCCACAGCTGAAGGGACTGGGTCAGAACTGGGAGCCACATATTGAGGAATGCTGACCTAGTTAGAGGAGCTGAGGAAAATGAGGTCTCTGCACCTTAAGGGCTTCATGCAGCTAAGAGAAGTGAATGTTCTCAGGCTCACTGGTGGAGGTGAGGGGAGTTAACCAGGTTAGGGGAGAGGACTCTTCCTGAGGGTCTCCAGGCCACGCCTTTTGGGAAGGCATTTCGCGTCCCTTGCCCCATGCTGGAAGGACCCGCAGCTGGCTCAAGGCCCCGCCTCTCTGAGGCTGCGGGAATCCAGTCCGCGGAGCTGCCCCCTGAGGAGGAGAGCGAGAGCAGCAGCGTGGACTTCGTGGACTTCGGGTCGAGTGAGCGCCTGGGAAGCTGGCAGGAGAAAGAGGAAGACGCGCGGCCGAGTGCAGGTGTGCGCAAGGCGGGATGGGCTGGGGGCTCCCGGGAGGCCTCTCCCGGGGGTGACCACTGCTGAGACCTGCCCGGCCCGCCCCGGCGCCACCTCCTGACTCAGTCCTGTCCTCCCCCGCCGCAGCCACGCCCACCCTGGGCCCCGGGGGTCTGGAGAGCGACTTGAGCAAGGTCCGGCACAAGCTCCGCAAGATCCTCCAGAGGCGGCCCACATTGCAGTCGCTGCGGGAGAAGGGCTACATCAAAGGTACCCGAGGCCTGCGGGGAACGGGGACCGGGGACTGGGCGGCACAGGCCGGGCGGGCGCTGACGAGCCTCTGCCCTAGACCAGGTGTTCGGCTGCGCGCTGGCCGCGCTGTGTGAGCATGAAAGGAGCCGAGTGCCGCGCTTCCTACAGCAATGCATCTGCGCCGTCAAGGCCCGCGGCATGTGCGCTGCGGGGGTGAGGGAGGCAAGCATTGGGTTGCTCGCTGGTCTCCTGCCAGGACCGCAAGCTGGAGACCCCTGGATGGACACCGGGTTCGGGGAAAAGAACGGGAAGCCCCGAGTGCGATTCATAATAGTGGCCCATATCCCCACCTTACCCCTGGAACCTGGGGTCAGCGCCTCCCTCTGCCCCAGGTCTGGACATCGACGGGCTGTACCGCATCAGCGGAAACCTGGCCACCATCCAGAAGCTGCGCTATAAAGTGGACCACGGTGAGGCCCGTCCCCATTCCCCTGCCCCAGTGCCTGAAGGCTCAAGGGGTACTGACCTCCTTCGGCCCCTTTCCCTTCCTCCGCCACAGATGAGCGCCTCGACTTGGACCACGGGCGCTGGGAGGACGTCCACGTTATCACCGGCGCCCTGAAGCTCTTCTTTCGGGAGCTGTCCGAGCCCCTCTTCCCCTTCTCGCACTTCCGCCAGTTCATTGCGGCCATCAGTGAGCACCTGGGGCAGGTGGGGCGGGTGGGGTAGGCGCGCGGCAGGCCACCCCTTTGGCAGGCTCCCCTTGCCTGGCCGACACGCCCTATTTCCCCCTTCGACTCCCTCCCTCCGACCCTTCGCTCAACCAGAGTTGCAGGACCAGGCCCAGCGCAGCCGCTGTGTGCGCGACCTGGTGCGCTCGCTGCCCGCCCCCAACCACGACACGCTGCGGCTGCTCTTCCAGCACCTCTGCCGGTGAGCCGGGCGGGCTGCGCGGGAAGGGGGAGGCAGGTCCAGGCCGGAGGACCCCCTCAACCCCCGCACGTCCCCGCAGTTCCAAGCCCTGATCCCACTCACCCTCGCCACAGGGTGATCGAGCACGGCGAGCAGAACCGCATGTCGGTTCAGAGCGTGGCCATCGCGTTCGGGCCCACGCTGCTGCGGCCCGAGGTGGAAGAGACCAGCATGCCCATGACCATGGTCTTCCAGAACCAGGTGGTGGAGCTCATCCTGCAGCAGTGCTCCGACATCTTCCCGCCGCACTGACGGCGGGCCTGGGACTGGGGCGGTGGCCGCAGTCCTGCCACACCAGCTGGGCGGCGGAGGCCGTGCAGCCGGGCCTCCTCTCTGGGACCCTCCGCCAGCGCACAGCCGCAGGCCAATGTGACTTCTGTACCCTCGATTCTGAGGGTACGGTGACCCCTAGTGGGCACTTCGCAAAATGTGATTTACACCCCACCCCCCCGGCCCTGCCCCGTATGTCCTGTTTTGGGATTAATTAGGTTTTTTTTCTCTGTGGCATCGCGCCTACTGTGTGTGTGCGATAGTGTGTGTGAGGGTGACAGTTTGTTTTCTGGAATGGTGGGTGCTGGGAGGAGGAGCTTGCTGGGGGGCTTCCTGGCTGCTTCTGGTGGTCACCTCGTGGAGGCCTTCACAGAGACCCTGTGGGTCCTGGCCCTGTGCCGGCACTGTGCCAGTTATGGGGCAGCTGTGATCACTTCCCCACTGGGGAAACAGGACTGACCTAGCCTCCAGCGGGCCGCTGAACTTGCCCTTCTCAGGCCTCAGGGATGACCTCCTGCCTGGGCCTCTCACAGGCTGGCTGTGGGCCAGTTTCATCTGCTTACCTGTTGGGGGTCCTGGGCCTCTGCTGCCCCTGACCCACTGGTGTTCTGCGCAAGGCTTCATCCTGTTCACCACGTGCACACCTGGCATCCTCGCTCGACATGGCCAGTTCCACATACAATCCCGTTTTACAGCGGGGACACTGAGGCCTACAGCGGCAATGTGGTTTGCTCAGGGCCCAGTGAGTGATCTCACTCCCCAGAAAAGGCACCTCTCACACCAGAGCACAGCCTGGATAAGGGGGAAAATCAGTCCTTTCAGCTACCACCCCTCCTACCTTTGGGCCTATGCCACAACTAAACTGGGTATGTTCCCTCTGGATCCGAGGAGGTCCCTGAAGGCAAGAAAGGAGCCTGCCCCAGCTGTCCTGTCCTGGGGGAAGGGGACAGAGCCCTAGCGGGAGCTCCCAGCCCCTCTTGACACTCTGACAGTCAGGTATGCCCGTGTGGGGCCCACTTTGCCATGAAGAGCGGGGCAGGCCTGCAGGGTGTGGGGAAGGTGGACACAACCTCAAAAAAAGGAAGCATGAACCCCAGGGGACAGCGGGTCCCTTCCCTCCTCAGACACAAGCCACCTCAGCTTGCGGCTCTTGGCCCCCAGCCCCACCCACCCACCTGTTCATTTATGCAACAGACAATGACAGCTAATATTTATTGGAATTTGCATCATGCCAAGCATTTTGCCTGGATTATCCCATTTGTTTTTCACAGCGGTATTTATTGTCTGCTCTTCTGTGCCAGGCACTGTGCTCTGGGCAGGGGCACTGCGAGGGCCACCCACCCTGGTAGAGCTGATGGTCTGACGGGTGAGGCTGACCCAACCCCACCCCTGTGCCAGCAGGGCCAGGGCAAGAGTACACACACGGAGGCCTCATACCATATGTCTAAATATTTAAAAGTTACCAATCAAGCTAACAACTGTTAAATAAAATATGTTCTATTCTCCTACTTTGACAAATGTGCTTTGATAATGACCTGGCAGGCCAGGTTCTAATTTAAACCTCTTTGATTTTTCCAAATTCCCTGCCCAAATGTGGTGGCAGGAGAAGAGCAAGCCCTGAGCTCAGACTTCCCCCTCATCTTCCCACCCGCACAGCCCTCCTCCCCCAAGCAGAGGCTCTCAGACACATACATGGACACTGTAGTCCATGTGTGCAATCATCGTTGAGCCTTCCACACTGAAGCTCTGGCCCCCTTCCCTGTCCCACGTGGCCTGTGTAGTGCCAGCCATAAATATAGACACAAAGTGACTTATGGACCTCGCTTCAAATTCGAAGTGAAGAAAACAAGAGAGAAAAGATGAAATCAATAATAAAAATTATCAGTCTCTTTTCCTTAAATGTAGTATACTATATAGCTAATTACTTAGAGTATCAATGAAAGAGGAAGACTTATCTAACACTTTTAGGACATCTCTGCTCCCATTTTTAGAGACTAATAATTTGGACACTTTTCATAGTCTTTGTAAATGGTTTTGTTTTGTAACTGAAGTTCATGACATCATATGACATACAGAATAACAGAGCTAATCATTCTTTGGCCTGCTTTCTCACCCACATACTCCTTATAATTTATTTGGTTTTCAATGATTCAGGTAATAATATCCTACCACTTCCTATTGGTAGCAGTTTTACAGTTTGGTGGTCCTAAAGGTTAGTTTTTCATGCCTAATATGCAGTTGGAGTAGTTTTTGTTTTTTTGGTTTTTTTACCCTTTAAGTTCTGGGGTACACATGCAGAACATGCAGATTTGTACATGGGTACGCACATGCCATAGTGGTTTGCTGCACCCATCAATTCATAATCTACATTAGGTATTT
>PVKV010032979.1:0-13676 GCA_004027835.1 Alouatta palliata
GCAAAGTGTTCAGACCACTTAGTTTCTGTAGGCCCTGATGATGCTTTAGAGAGACGTGTGCTTGTGCTTATTTTTTCTGATCTAGCGTTAGACAGCAGTGTGCACAGAAAGAGATACTCCTGCTTATGACTGTGTGTGTGTGTGTGTGTGTGTGTGTGTGTGTGTGTGCCTCTGCATGTTAGTAACTGCAGGATTCAGGTCTGTAGGGAAGACATGCAAACACACATTTCTTCTTAGCCTGGAAGAACTACTCTAATAGAGAAGTAAGTGAGGTTCAACTGCATTGCATCGCTGGGGCCCTGCTCACTGGGTGAGTTATAGCAGAATAATACTGGCTTTGGGAAGTGTGCTGAGATGGATTTGGTGTTGAGTCTGGGAAGCAAGGCAGGCAAGGTATGGGGTTTGATCAAAAGGGATTCACCTGCTAATTATACCAAAAAGAGACAAATTTTTTTGAGACAGGATCTTGCTCTGTTGTCCAGGCTGCAGTGCAGTGGTGCGATCTTGGCTCACTGCAACCTCTGCCTCCTGGGCTCAAGCCATCCTCCTACCTGGCCTTCTGAGTAGCTGGAATTACAGGGATGCACCACCATGCCTGGCTAATTTTTGTGGAAATGGGGTTTTACCATATTGCCCATGCTGGTCTCAAACTCCTGAGCTCAAGCTGTCCTCCCACCTTGGATTTCCAAAGTGCTGAGATTACAAGCATGAACCACCAGATGAGTCCAGAATCCAGCTTCTGTAATCTTCCTGAACTAACGTCTTCATTGCTTGATGAATGACTGACTTCTCCCATGCAGGCTGGGGCAAGGGTGTCTCTAATAAGGCCAAGGCATGTTGAGCGTCTGGGGTTGGGAAATGGCGAATGAAGAGTGACTTGTGATCTCAAGGACGGCCCCGTTGGATCTGCTTGCTGGAGCTGAACACGCTTCTGTTTAGAGATGTAAATGGCACAGCCTTGCCTTGTGTCTTGCTGCATAATAAATTGTAGCCCTCGCATTAACCGGTCAGGCTTCAGTGATAATCAAAGTGCAGCCTGCCGGTGGGGCCCTGATCAATACGACTTTCTATTTATAGGATTGTTACAAATGGAAGTTTTATTTAAATGAGACGGTGCTGAGGAGTACACAGAAGATCGATCGGATAAAATACAGTAAAAGAGTTTAATTTGGGTTTGATATGCAACACACACACACACACACACACACACACACACAAGCTTACACATGAATTCACAAAGACACTGAGGGGAAAGGTGAGTACCCTGCAAACATCCCTAAAATAACCAAACCATGACAATGTGCTGGGTAGAGGCAGGATTTAGCAAAGTGAAATACAAAATGGAAAGAAGGCAGGAGGAGGCGCAGTGGAAAGTCGGTCTAGGGTCTGAAGGAAGCCTCCCTTATAGACCAGCTTGCTGTGTGGCCTTGGAGAAGCCCCTCTCTTCTCTGGAGTTCCACGTCTGTCTAGAAACGAACCCACTCAACTTCGACACTCCTTGGTTCCCTGAAAGAGACACTATTGTAAAGGGGCAACTACAAAAGAAGAAAGAAACTTGCTGCCTCGCCCACCTCTAATCTATTCTTGTTCCCCAGACAGCCAGGGTTTGAGGTTTTGAACCTAGGGAGATTGGGTTTTAAACACCAACCCCATCGGGACTTTGCAACCTTGAGTAAGTGGGGTGAGAAGGTAACATTTAGTGACTCAAAGTGTGGGGTTTCATTCAGCCTTTCCAACCACCAATGGGGCAGAGTGTGGGATTCCCTCCCCTTCCTCCCAGGCTCTCGTTATTATCTGGTGATGAGGATGGCGAGTGGTGCCTCCATGTGTAGAGCACCTGTGAGTGTGAAAGGAAGTTAGGCTTGCAGAGTGCCTGGTCATGGCTGCGTTCCCCAGAAGTGGGTAACAAGGGGCACCCAAGGTAACAAGAAAGCTCAGGTTGTCCACCTGCCAAGATCTGGTCCCAGATACCACCAGCATCAGCCTGGTACCAACTCCAAGGGCCATCTGAGCAGGAAAAGTGGCACCAGCCAGGCATGGAGAGAAGGCTGACCCCAGGTGTGCAGGTGAGGTGCTGCATTGCCTGTTGTCACCCTGGTCTGAAGGAGAGATCTGGTAGCAGCCACAGCCATGTCACCCACAGTGTGTCCCTCAGCTTCCTCTGCTGTTTCTCTCGGTTGACATGCAGTCTGCTGTGGCAAGGGAATATTGTGTTTCATCGCTGTATTTTATCAACACACAATTAATTCAGGACTTAGATTTCTCTCCAAAGAATGGAATCACGTTTGATGACCATGTGAGGCCACCCCGACCCAGGCTGGGAAGATGCTTGTGCAATGCAACTGGGTAAAAGTCCCTTCCTCCAGGGCAGAGTTTTGGGGTTTTTATCTGGGGAAGGAGAAGATGAGACACTTGGATCCCTCTTCAGGATGAATCCATTTGCTACAGTCTTGGGAAATGAAGTTTATCTTTTTAATAGAATAGATAGATTTCATCGTGCATATTAGAAGTTCACCAGGTATTAGGTAATTTAGATCATAAATTCTCCTCAAAGTGACCCATCATCTCAGTATTTATTTTTCTCCTCTGAAAAGATGGGAGGCATAAAAGCAAGGTTTGTAGTTTTATATCTGTCAGCTTGTCACATAAATATCTCAGTAACTACTGATCTTATCATCATAAAATTTCCATTTGTATAGTTAGACATGTCATGTTGGCCGGTTACGCAAAAAGTCAAGCACACGCAACATTCAACCCCGTTTGGGGGCAGCTCTCATCTTGATGTCTCTCTTTGTAGTCCAAGGAGAGGTCTAGAATGGACTAGGCTAGAAATGAGCTCTGTCCAAGAGCAGAGGAATGACAGAGCAGAACAAGCCCCATGAGGCCTCCGCTCCCCTCTCTTGAGGGTGTTCTCACAGTGCTGACAGCGTGAAGTCACCTAGAATGAAGGATGCCTGGATACCTTCTCTAAGGGCACCAGTGAAGAAGGTTGGCAAACATAATTCAAGTCCCTTGTGACCCTGATGGCAGATCAGGATTTAAGCTTGCTTGCAGGTCCTCAATGTTAGCAGGGTCTTGCTCTGTCTCTGAGGCTGGAGTGCAGTGACTTGATCATAGCTCACTGCAGCCTTGACCTCCTGGGCTCCAGTGATCCTCCCACCTTAGCCTCCTGAGTAGCTGCACAGGCTCGCATCACCACACCTGGCTAATTTATTATTTTTTGTAGAAACAGGGTCTCACTATGTTGCCCAGGCTGATCTCGAACTCCTGGCCTCAAGATATCCTCCTGACTCTGCCTCCCAAAGTACTGGGATTACAGACATGAGCCACTGTGACCAGGATAAGACTAATTTTTTTTTTTTTTTTTTTTTTTTTTTTTTTTTTTGTGGTGGAGTTTCCTTCTGTTGCCCAGGCTGGAGTGCAATGGCGCAATCTTGGCTCACTGTGACTTGCGCCTCCCAGGTTCAAGTGATTCTCCTGTCTCAGCCTCCCAAGTAGCTGGGACTATAGGCTCGTGCCACCATGCCCAGCTAAGTTTTATATTTTTAGTATAGATGGAGTTTTACCATGTTGGCCAGGATGGTCTCAATCTCTTGACCTCGTGATCTGCCTGCTTTGGCCTCCCAAAGTGCTGGGATCACTGGCATGAGTCACTGAGCCTGGCCCCTTTTTGCATTTTTAGTAAAGATGGGGTTTTGCCATATTGGCCAGGCTGGTCTCGAAATCCTGACCTCAAATGATCCACCTGCCTCTACTTTCCAAAGTGCTGGGATTACAGGTGTGAGCCACCGTACCCAGACGTAATTTTGAAGCATTTATTGTAATTGCTAGTGCCACCCACTGTATGGCTCAGGAGACACACAAGCAAAGCCCCTGTCCCCCAGCAGCCCCGGGTCAAGTGTGGGAGACAGTTTCAGTATCCAGTGTGACAGCAGAGACAGGCACAAGACAACTTATGGACACCTGGCAGCAAGAACCTTAACTTTGCTGGGAGACTCGCAAGGGCAGGAATCAGCAAGGTGTGAACACCCTGGTGCATGAAAGCTCCACTTGGTTTTTGGACTCAAGAGAAGACTGGACATTCATATCTATTCAATGTGTCTATTTATTTTTCCATTTACTATTTATTGATCACTAGCTGTATGCCGGCCACTATGCCAGGGCTAGAGATGTGGTAAGAACTGAGGCCCGTAGAACCTCTGGCCTCCCAGAGCCTACAGTCTAATTGAGAGAAGGAGAATGTGCAGTGAAACAAAATGTCTTAGTTTAGTGAAACAAATAACTTCGTCTCCACTATTATGCTAAGTGAGGTAACTCAGGAATGGATAATCAAACATGATATGTTCTCACTGATATGTGGGAGCTAAGCCATGAGGCTGTAAGGGCATAAGAATGACACGATGGACATTGGGAACCCGAGGGGAAGAGTGGGAAGGGAGCACTTTGGGAGGCCGAGGCGGGCGGATCACGAGGTCAAGAGATTGAGACCATCCCGGCCAACATGGTGTGAAACCCCGTCTCTACTAAAAATACAAAAAAAAAAAAAAAAATAGCTGGGCGTGGTGGCGCGCGCCTATAGTCCCAGCTACATGGGAGGCTGAGGCAGGAGAATTGCTTGAACCCTGGCGGCGGAGGTTGCAGTGAGCCGAGGTCGCGCCACTGCACTCCAGCCTGGCGCCTGGGGACGGAGTGAGACTCTGTCTCAAAAAAAAAAAAAAGAAAGAAAGAAAGATAAAAGACAACAAATACATTACAGTGTATACTGCTCGGGTGAGGGGTGCACCAGGTTCTCACAAATCACCACTAAAGAACTTACATAACCAAACACCACCCATACCCCAGTAACTTACGGAAAACTAAAATAAATAAATACGTACTGACAGACTATCTAAAATGCGCAAGGCACACTTGAGTATGGTCAGGGATCATAAGACCAAGTCCCTGATCTTAAAGAATGTATTATCTAATAAAGTAAAATAAGATACATTAAAAAACAAAAAACAAAAACCTTTATCTCACGGGCAGAGGAGAGCTCAAATGCTAATGTGTGTGAAAGCATTTTGGGCATGCAGTGTGTGGTAGGTGTGTTTCCGCCTACATTGCAGCCTGATGCCTTCTTCAAAATAGGTCCCATCCTGTCGGAGACACACAGAGCTGCAGACTCCAAAAGGCCAGCCTTGCCCCTGGTGACATGGGAGTGTGGGGAGCAGTGAAAGCTGAAGTCTCCCAAGGGCATGCCCTAAACTACACTGTGGTGGGAACACTATTGCGGCTGGGACATTGGTTCCATGTCCATTTTAAAACACAAACTCCTTTAAAGGTGACTTTGGCTCAGCAGGGGCCACCAAATTCTGAGGGGGCAGGTGAGACTCAGTGGTCGGGAAGGCAGAGCTGGCTGAGGACAGGGCTGGGCAATGGGAAAAGAAAACAGGGACTAAAGTGGCCTGGTTATATGATTCTGTGATTTTTTTGCTGTTTCTTGTTCTTTTTATTTATTTATTTATTTTTGAGATATAGTTTCACTCTCGTTGCCCAGGCTGGAGTACAGTGGCATGATCTTGGCTCACTGCAATCTCCACCTCCCAGGTTCAAGTGATTCTCCTGCCTCAGCCTCCCAAGTAGCTGGGATCACAGGTGTGCACCACCATGCCCAGCTAATTTTTGTTTGTGTGTGTGTTTTTAGTAGAGACAGGGTTTCACCATTGTTGGTCAGCCTGGTCTCGAACTCCTGACCTCAAGTGATCCACCTGCCTCAGCCTCCCACAATGCTTGTTTCTTGTTCTTTAAAAGTCACCCTTTTGTGGCTCTTTATTTAAGGCAAATATTCTTTTGATTCCAACCTAGAAAATTCTTCATGATATCTATCATGCATTCAACCCTTACAACACATCAGGGACAGGGTGCAATGGGCCTCATTAGCCTTCACAACAATTCCCTGAGTCCAACCCCACAGACCCCATTTACAAATGGGGCACAGAGACAGGCCGCAGTGAACAGCACAGAGGAACCAACCTCCTGACATTCTTCCCGATCTGTGCGGTGGCTGGTGCCGCCCACAGCTCTCCCCATGTCCCTCCCATCCGCCCTGACTGCAGCAAGCTTTGGGGAGGCCATATGTGCTCAGGGGGTATGTGAGATGGCAACACACGTGAAGCCAGCATGAGAACGTCCGAATTTCAGGGAAACACCGCTTTTCGATAAACAGCTCTTATTCTTTCATCAGACAATATTCCTTTGCCTGTGGAGCCCAGAACATCCTCCTCCACCTGAAACTGTCCCTTTCTTGAGGATGCAGCCTGAGTGTCACTCCTGGGGGCCATGCTCTCCCTGGTGTCCTCTGCCTCTGGCTGGAGGAAGCATCTTGTCTTCTCCCTGATCATGTCCCACATCTCATGCAATGTAAGTCGCTCTCAGAGGCCTGCACTGCCCAGGGGGGCTGTGTTTTCGCCTTTCGACGTCCTTGAGACATCACCTAGGCTGCCCTAGGTGAACCTGAGGGGCAACAGGAGACAGAGATTTGTGGAAGGGACAGCTCTGGACAGACCAAAAGCATTGGTGCCAGGTGTAGACCTCACTTTGGGAAACTGAGGCCACTGGACGCAGTTCCGACACCCACAAGTCTCCAATGCACCCCAGGAGCCAATCCAGAACAGTGATTAGGACCAGGAAGCTTGAGGCCCCTTTGGTCAAATATAGACCCATAACCCATGAGTAAAGGGAAAGAGAAGTAAAGTCAGGATGAGAAAATCAGGACTTCTGAGGTGCAGTCAGAGGAGAAGATCCAGTTCTCACAGCAAGCCAACAGAGAATCCTCAAAGGCTGCCCCAGATCCACAGATCACCTCCCCACCAGAGCATGATATCAGGAAGCCTTCCCACTTGTCTTGGTTCCTCTCACAGACACGAGGAAGTTGCACAGGAGGCCCTTCCGAGGTGGTTCGGGACTGATTAGGAGAGGAGTGCGCTTCACCATCCGACTTGGTTCTTTTCTGAGTGATGCACGGCATGTTAATTCTCAAGCTAATCTTTGATTAACATCCAGGAAATGTGGGCCTTTTAATTAAAAGAAAGGGAAAGTCTAAAAAGAAAATAGGTCAATGGGCCTTTCTGAAAGGTGGTCCCTGTGAGGCTAAAGGCTTGCTTTGGAATTTTCAGGTTCCCCAGTGTTAATAGAATTTAGATCACATTGAGAATTTAGATCGCAGGAACAGAAAGCGCTGTCCTTTTTCACTGACCCAATTTGAGAAGTAAAAATTGATCAGCAGACCAGCTGGGCATGCAGACATAGACCACAGCATTTGCATGGACTGTTAAGAGTGTTATTCACAGCTTCTGGCAGAGGAGCTGGGTACTTTCCTGCATCCAAGACGGCGTGCTTGCAATGAAGGAACCCCTGCCTTCATCACCTGTGCATGAGAGAGACCTGTCGTAGCCCCTGGGGTCGGGGTGAAGCCAGGTAGGAAAATGAACCAGGGTGGAGTGAAGGCGAGAACATCTGTCAACTCCGATGCTTAGTAGCACCGTTCCCTGAATCTGTGGAGGGAGGTAGTGACATGGAAACAGAAATTCCGGGGCCTCTCAACTGTATTCGTCTTCTGGATTTCCTCTTTCCATTGCTAATGAACTAGAAAACAAACAAACAACAACAACAACAACAAAGTGTGTTACTAAAATTTTAATATTTAAAGCATAATTAACATAGGATGCACACGCAGCTCTTAGGTGTATAGTTCCATGGGTTTCGACGAATGTATAAAATCCATGCAAACACCAGCCTGATCAAGCGCTACGACTTTTCCATGACCCTGGAATGTTCCCTCATGCCTCTTTTTGGGGAGATTCTCTCCAGAAGTGAGAGTGCTCTGTTCTGATTGCTCTCACCACAGCTTAGCCTTCCCTGCTCCGCAGCTCCATATGCATTAGATCCTACAGCATAGACTCTTTGGAAGCTGGCTTACACGGTTCAACCCATTGTTTTGAGACTCATACGTGGTATTGTGTGTATTCGTGGCTCCTTTTTTATTTTTTATCACTGGGTAATGAACATTCTACAGTTAGATCACAGTTTGCTAATCTAGTCACATTTTGATGGGCATGGAAAAAGAAAATTTGAAAGACTGTAGAAAGGGGGAGAAAAAAACATATTTATAGTCAGAATTAATACATTCATTCCACGGATGTTTGTGAAATGTCAGTGCTCTGCTAGAGCCTGTGCTCGGCACTGTGAGTGCAGCTGTGAAGGGAACAGTCAGGCACCGGGGCTCATGCACTTGAACCTAGTAGGAGTCGAAGATTGTGAACAAGTAAACAGATACATGACTAAGATGACTTTAGATTGTGATAAGTTCTCTGAAGGCAATTCTCTTATGGAAAACAAACCAAAGATTATGTTTTTGGACAGATACTGTGATATAGTAGTTTTTTAAAAAAATTAAAATTGCTATTAAGATCATGAATATGATAAAATAAAAATTTGCATCAATCTGTGACCTTCTGCCTTAAACATGCTTATTAACCAGTGAGGCTGGGGTAACGTGTGAAATCCTCATCTCACATTGACTCTTTCTTCCTTGCCGTATGTTTTCCTAAGTCTCTTTCATCTTAGCCTATTACTTCTTGGTATTACAGACATATCTGTAGTTGTTCAATGGAGATTTTGTAAAAAATAAAAATCGTGGTTCTAAGAAAGAAAACTAAGAAACATGTGCTACGGGATTTGAATTATTTCTCTCTGAAACAACCACCACCCTCTCTCTATGCAAGATTCTTGACACAAATATTTTCAAAGGAAGCTATTTCCCTCCTTTCACCATGGGCTTTCTCTCTACAGCCGGCATTGTTCAGACAGGGGAAGGAGGTACAGGGAAATACTTTAGCATTCTATAATAAAGTAGTTCATGGCACAATTAAAATGATGTACTAGAACACTAACATGATATGCTGAATTTAAATAACTGAAGCTGATTAAGGAGGATGTCAGAATTAAACGCTTGATGGAATTGACATAACAGATCCAAGATGGCCTCTCCATGTTTCAGCGGAGAGATGGTGCCGACCATTGATATTTTCTGGGCAAATTTGTTGATAGATAAAACATTTTTATAGACTTTCCATTATTCCTTGTAGCCATCAGCTTTTAATTTTCTCTTTCTAGTTAATATACTTGTATATAATTTAAACAGAAAACTGTTCTGTTTCATCATAAAAGATTTGCCTGTTACTTTGGCTGTGTAAATCAAGTGGACAGCACAACATTCTTGAACTTGTTTTTTAAGGCATTTGTTGACAACAACAGAAAAGAAGATCACAGACGCCGCCAATAAGTGTGGACATCAATTATTTTTTAATTGTATAGGAGTACAGTACACTAATTAAAACTAGTATATCTTGCAATGCCAAAGGCAAAATTAATTATTAATTTTTATTAATATTCAGAAGTAGCACAAGGAATGCATTAATAAAGATTTGGTGGTTGTGACTGAGATCTTGTTTAGCTTTATATTTTAGGGAAAATAAAAAAGGTTTTCTGGTTCAATCTGAATAAAAAGAAGCTGGCACCGAAGGGATGATCTTTATTGAGATGGAATGTGCTCACCAGAGTGGATATTTGGTGACAGGAGATGAGATGTGGAAGGAGATTCTGTGAAAACCCCAAATGCTTGTCTATAATAGTTTGATGTGACAACTCTACATTCACCTGCAAAATTGTTGTTGTTACCTTAGATACTTTTGGTTATTAAATTGAGTATTTTCGTTAAGCCATCTTGAGTTGACATTTAATAATTCATTTAGGAGCCGTGCACAGAACATTATCCAGCTCACCAAATCCAAGATGAACAAAATTAGTTTTGTGCACTAAAAAGATTTTGACAAGACTCTCTCCTCCTCTGCTCACTCTCCCCTCCTTCTTGTCTCCCATTCTCCTCCTCTTCTCCCTCTCCCTTCTCAGCCTCTCCTCCTCTCTAGTTAGAAGCAAGTCTGCAAGGCTCTCTTATCCTACCCGGCAAAGACGGAAGCACATTCATAGTTTTTAGGCTAGCGTCTTTAAGCTTATCTCCGTGCAGTCCTGAAACCATGTAGGATGTAGATAGGTCATTAATCAGTGTTTGCTTTTCTGCAACTGATGGCCTCTCATTTTACACAGCCTCTGATTAGAGATCTTTCATGTCCACTTCCTTGAGAAATAATTTTGCCTTTGTAAAGTCTGTACCAGTTAAAACCTTCAATGAAACCCAAAATGTCGACACAGCCATGTGGGAGGGTTGCCTCGGACGTGTGGGTTGGTCAGCCACAAGCTCTGATATCCCGGAACACATGTCCATCCGCCTGGGTGGGTAGAGCCATCAGACCCACATCCTCCTTCGCCTACCATGTGGGGAGTGCTATGCCTCGCACAGCTCAATCCTGCATGTTCGCGAATCTTCAGGGGTGAAAAGGAGAGGAACAGAGCATTCACAGCTACAATGAAGCTACAAGCAGTTGTAGGCAAAACTGTATGGTATAGCATATGCACAGTGCATGCCTTCCCTTCACACCTCGGGAGGCAGCAGGACTCCCCGGCAAGCGCCAGCTGTCACCATTCCCTTGGGAAGGCAGCTCTCTGAAGAATACTTCTTCCACCTGATGGTCCACCTTCCAGAATGCAGCTCCTGGGAAACAGCATCAGGCCAGTCTGGGAAGGCATGTGTTTCCTCGGATGTATTGGAACATTTCCTCTGAAAAATAGGAGAAAAAGTGGATCTGATGTCATACTGGCAACCTCTGATGGGACTCACATGCCTGAGGGAAAAGGTGGCTGCACAGTCAGAATCAGGACTGACTCCAGATAAACGCATGGCCATGTTGGCTCATTTCATCCCATCAGAGTTTAGTGGGGGGTGAAGGAGGCTGGTTTCATCAAACCCTGGCATGTGATGCACCAGCTGCCTACAGGTGACGTTGAGGATAGCCAGGTGATCTCTGACTCCTAGGACTTTAAATGCTTAGCAGCTCATATCAAGAGAGGTTACTTCTTGCCTTGTTTTTTTTTTTTAAATTATTCCTCCAAAATGACATAGATAAATATTGCAATGTATGCCAGCCATTAGTGAGACATTGTGATGAGTTCGTTTACAAAAAGGGGATTTCATTCATTCATTCAAACAAACTTTATGAGCACCTACACTATTCTGGGAGTTTTGCTATGCCTGGGGGATTCCAAAATAAATACGAAAGGTAAGTGTTTGAGTTAGCTGTTGCTGCATAACGGCTCCGAAACTCATGAACTTAAGCAGCAATCCTGCATTACCACCTGTGTGTCTATGAGTTGGCTGGAGTTTGGATGATCTAGAATGGGCTTGACTAAGCTGCTCTGCATCTGGGGTTTCTAGGGTGTCTACCATGTCTCATTCCACCTGTTCGTCGTTCTTGTTGGACCAGAGAGCTAACTGGGGCATGTTCTCCCCATGGTGTTACCAGAGGCACAAGACGGTCTACTGAAACCCAAGGGCTTCTAAAGGCCTCATCTCAAAATTGGCACCCTGCTGTGTCCATCTGCATTCCATTGGCTAAACGTAAAACACACAGCCAACCTCAGAGCCCAGAGTCGGGGAAGCATATGCCACCTGCAATGAGGCCACAGCAAGCGTGTGGATGCAGGGAGGTGTGATGGAGGTCAACGATGAAATCTATAGTGGGAAGATATCATTTCCTATTCTTCGTTCTGCCGATGGGCATAGGAATGATGTTTTGGTATACTAAGGCTGCTATAACCAAATACTGTAGACTGGGTGGTGCATACATGACAGGTATTTATTTCTCACAGTTCTGGAGGCTGGGAAGTCCAAGACCGAGATGGTGGCATGGTGTCTGGTGAATTCCGTGTCTGGTGAATCAGCTTTCTGGCTCCTAGATGATGACTTCTTGCTGTGTTCTCACATGGTGGAAGAGGCAAGAGATCTCTCTTGGGCCTCTTTAATAAGACCACTAATCCCATGCATGAGGGCTCCACCTCTGTGACTTAAGGCCATCACCTTGGGGTGAATTCCAATATAGGAATTTGGGAAAAACACAAACATCCAGAGAATAGCCGATGGTGACATCTGCCCTGAAAGTATTAGGGAAAAATTCCCACTCCATTCCCTCTTTCCTAAAGGACGATGGAGGGTGAGAAGAATCTGATGTTTATGGGTGGCTTAAGCCATGAAAGATTTGCTATTCCCTGCGGTTTTCCTCAATTTTTTCTTTAGGGACCACAGGGGAAAGATGCTCTTGGCTTCTGCTTCTGTGTGGCACATATCCCTCCCCATGGCAAGTCCAGGGCCTGATTGTATCTCTGCTTTCAAAAAACAGTGGGCACACAGTCCCCTGGACTCTGTCAGTGGCCTGAGACTAGACAGAGGAAGACAGGGAGCCTTGGACTCTCTGCAGATCCATTCCAGTTCTGCAAACAACATGCTGATATTTTAATTCATCCTTGACCCTTGGATCTACTTCTTATTTGTTTGAGGACTCAGAGGGGAAGGCTTCTGATTAGCATCTTAGAAGTTCCCAAAATGACATGCGGATTCTGTCCTTGCAGAGCTCCCAGGGTGATACGGGGCCCGTCTGGGGATGACACAGGGCCAGGGCCTTGACATCCCTACACATGGAGGCATCCCCCTTACTGAGGTTCACGGGACATAGCATCTCCCTCCTCTCCCCACCTCAAACATGCCCCCATTAATGTCCCCATTGACCTAGTGGGGTGGATCTTCAGCTTCACATCATACTGTGGAAGACAGGTGGTGCTTACATGAGAAAGAGAGCAGCAGAGAATTAACACATGATCCAAGCAACTGGGTCAATGGAGACATCCCAATTTGATAAATCAGGCCCAGTTTTGTTTTGTTTTTAATCTTCACCTATGTCGTTTGTCCACCAGGTGGTAACCTAAGACATTGCCCTGCCTCCGGTCCTACTGCTGGTGCCCCAGCTCTTCTCTGCACTAGCTGTCATCCTTTCCACACCTCTATCCACTCATCTGCAATATGGTAAATACAGGACCATCTCTTCAGGTGACTGTGAACCTCCATGAGATCCAGTGCATGGGAAGCTCTCGGCACAGTGCAGGGCACATAGGAAGTACAGATGGGCCACGAGTTTCACCACTGACCTAGTGCACACACTCTTTGAGGTAGAGGTTGGCAGAGACTCAAGTTGCATCCTCTCCCAAACAGATGTGGACCTTGTTAATCGTGGTCTTTCATCTTTGCTTACAGTTAAGTGACACTGCTTCTCTAAGCAGATTTCGGGAGAGATTTGTTTTCATAAATCATGTTTATATATTACTGAAGCTTTGTTTACTCATTTAGGAACAAGTTAAGGTCACTGAGGTACATGTCTGTGGGGACGGACGGGTGGAGGAGGGAAGCGTTTGGAGGAGTTCTTTGCTACACACATAAAGGTAGTAATCGACTCAAGAATCTGGCTTCAAAGTCAGATGTCGGGCGATTTCATTGTGGGACAGACTGAGGAACAGTCTCAAAGCGGAGCTGGGTAAGGCTTCTTCTCCCAGATCCTAAAATTGTGCAAGTCCATGAGAATCCCTTTTTGATTACATCACGAACTTCTGGCAGAAATATTTCTGGTACCTAACCTTAAACCCGGAGGATGTTGTATTGGCAGTGGCTGTGCTGAAAGCACGAAGCCTCAGAAGTG
>PVKV010032980.1:0-19201 GCA_004027835.1 Alouatta palliata
GCCTCCCAAAGTGCTGGGATTATAGGTCTGAGCTACCACGCCCGGATTTTTTTTTTTTTTTTAGACAGTCTTATTCTGTCACCCAGGCTGTAGTGCAGTGGTACAATCTTGGCTCACTACAACCTCTGCCTTCCAGGTTCAAGCGATTCTCCTGCCTCAGTCTCTCAAGTAGCTGGGATTACAGGTGTACGCCATCATGCCCAGCTAATTTTTTGTATTTTTAGTAGAGACAGGGTTTCACCATGTTGGCCAGGCTGGTCTCAACTCCTGACCTCAGGTGATCTGCCCACCTTGGCCTCCCAAAGTGCTGGGATTACAAGTGTGAGCCACTGCACCCGGCCCATATTTTCTTTATTGAAACCTAAGTGGTCATCTTGGAGCAAAAGAGGTGAATAGTGGATGTGCCAAGTTACAGCAGAGGGGGGCAGGCATTGTCTCCAGGTGGTATAGATGAGCAGCAGTGGTACAGCCAAACTCCTAAGAACATACGAGATATCCTCCTGGGACTCACTCAAACATTTAGAGAGGGGAGTCAGTGAGGTATGGATGATAATGATAATATAGCCTCAGTGGGCATTAATGTCAATGTAATGCAGTTATAGTGAAAAGCTGATGAAATGTAGAGACATTCTGGTTATAGATTGAACTAAGATAATGTCATAGATAAAAGGGCTATAGGGTGCTATGAAGAGTTGCTCAGATGTTTGGAAGATACCAGTAATCATGGCAGTTAACATCAGAGAAGATGATCATGGCCTTCTGGAATGTGTCATCCTTGCAACTACCTTCAGAGACAAGCTTGGGAATAGGGAGTATCATATATCCAAAAGGGTAACCACCACTATTCTTTTGTTTTTTTGAGATGGAGTCTTGCTCTGTCACTGAAGCTGGAGTGCAGTGGTGCCATCTCAGCTCACTGCAACCTCTGGCTCCCGGGTTCAAGCAGTTCTCCTGCCTCAGCCTCCCCAGTAGCTGGGACTACAGGTGCATGCTACCACACGCAGCTGATTTTTTGTACTGTAGTAGAGACGGGGTTTCACTGTGTTGCCCAGGCTGGCTACAAACTCCTGAGCTCAGGCAATCCGCCCGCCTTAACTTCCCAAAGTGCTGGGATTACAGGCATGAGCCGCGTGCGCCCGGCTACCACCACCATTCTTGAGTTAGTAATATTCACGTTTGGAGTCTAATGATTAAATCAATTACTGAAAGCAGCTATAGGGCCTTCAACTCTTCTCTTTCCCAGAACAGAACTAGAGACAGAGTCAGTCATTCATCAAGCATTCTACGATGCACCTACTATATGCAACGGAGAGCAGAAGGATAGACCACACACAGTCCCCATCCTAAAGGAAACTTAAATTCAGCAATGTATTCTGCTGTGGGTTCATGTGGTATGATATTGGAGGGTACCACTAAGCTCATCTAATAACTGCTTCTTAACACAGAAATCCCTTCTAGGACTCCCCCTGAGCCACAGAGCCATTCCCTTGAGCCATAGAACCACAGTGTTGTCCAACTGTGCAATAATCTGAGGCCAAGGTAACTTCCAACTCTCTTTTTCTAGAGTTCTCTTCTTCCTAATTCATTTATATTATTTCTTGTTTTGTTTTGTTTTGTTTTTGAGACGGAGTGTCATTCCTGTTGCGCAAGCTAGAGTACAGTGACGTGATCTCTGCTCACTGCAACCTCCACCTCCTGGGTTCAGGCGATTCTCCTTTCTCAGCCTCCCAAGTAGCTGGGATTACAGGGATGCACCATCACACCTGGCTAATTTTTATATTTTTAGTAGAGACAGGGTTTTGCCATGTTAGTGAGGTTGGTCTTGAACTCCTAACCTCAGTGATCCACCTGCCTCAGCCTCCCAAAGTGCTAGGATTACAGGCATGAACCACTGCGCCATTGACTCCTCTATGGGTCTGGAATCCTTACACTCTCAGGAGAAATGAGGAACCCCATCTACCATAGGTGCAAAAAATTCCAATGTGCCTTTATATTTCTCTACTAAATGACAACTAAACAGAATCTGTTTGTCTGGTGGGTTGACCTGATCACAGACAGGGCAGACCAACAGCTCTTATTACCAAATACCAAATATACATCCTGCCTTTTTGACTCTTCTTCAAAGTTTTCCACTTTGCCTTGCCCTATTCATGAATAACTTCCTGTGCCGTCATGTGACACGATGAATCGCTTCCGTCATCATGCGTTTATGCATACCTATACAGAACATACCATAGCATTGTAACCTACCTAGTTTGACACAAAGACCTCCCTAACACTTCTATTTCCTGTCCACCAGTCCTCATCCCATTCTTCATTCACACAACCTTTTGCACATCTTCTCTCTTTCTCTCTCTCTTTTTTGTAGAGACAGAATCTTGCTATGTTGCCTAGGCTGGTCTCAAACTCCTGCCACAAGCTCTCCTCTCACTTTGGCCTCTCGAAGCATTGAGATTACGGGCATGAGGTACCCCTTCCTGCCTGTTCTTCTCTTAATTACTTCCTCAGCTCTATCAATGCAAAGCCCAGCTGCTAGGCCATGGTTTCTGGATTATCCTGCTCCTCTCGCCCTTACTGAATCTCAAGAAAGGTCTCCCTTAAAAGTTCACAATCAGTAAGAGAAATCATATGTGTTCTGACTACCACTGATTTGGTGGAATTATTTCCAGTTTAGATCTGGTCATTCCTTAACCAATAATAACCCTCAATTAAAGTTGTGTGGCATTCTCCACAGCAGTAACACAATGTTAACTTCACCTTGAGCTTGGAGAAGTCAGCTAAAATCCTAAACCTCAAGATCTCTTTATATATAAGTAAGAAGTCTCCAGAGATGGTGCAACCATGAGCAGCACACCACCTTTACTAAAGAAAAGCAAAATATATTTACCTTCTATCTACGCACACATATTTTTTTCTTCCTTTTTTTAGTGCAACTTCCTGACCTCTGAAAACAATTTCCTTAGGATACTGGCTGTAAATATTTGCATGGATTCTTCAATAGCTGTTGTGTAAAGGGAGACAGACATTTTTGTCTTTACCCCCGAAAAGAATTGAAACAGACTCTTTCTTTCAAAAGTTGGCAGAGATATGTTACAGAGGGGTCCAGCTCATTTGTAGAGGCAAACATGTTGCCGTCTAACACAGATTGATCACCAGCTGGGAGGCAAGTCATTCCACCGTAGGTTCACAATAACACTGGCTCTCTGCTGCGCTGCTGACCACCGGTGACAGATTGATGTGTAGCTGTTTGAGCGGAGAAGCTGGCTAAAGAGAACTCAGGGAAGCCGAGCAGGTTGCAAGTGTATTACTCATGCACTCTCTGCCTAGAAAAATAAAGTTCCCCACCTTTCTGACCTGAGTTTGGAGAACCGTTAAAGACTGAGTTTGCTTTGTGACTTAGAAGGCTGCTTACAGCTTTCCGGCGCAACATAAAAAATGAATATCTATTGGCACTTTCCAATGAAATGCCAAAATCCACAAAGAGAATGACCAAGGAGCATTTTTTTTTTCATTTTTCCCACTGCGAGTGAGAAAGAAGAGACATGATATTTCATGTCACTGCTCAAGAGTTTGTTTTGTAAAAACAAATGAAAAGGTACAGCTTGTTATGCCACTCGGAGGTAGACAGCCCAAGGCCTCAGAAAAAAGAATGGCATGCCACTGGGTTTCTTTTAGAATGTGAAGCGGGGAGGGTGAAGGCTCACAGAACGCAGAGCTTTAAAACCCCACACAAGCAGGGAAGGCATATTTACTTGTTTAAGAAAATTGGTACCTAAGTTGTAAATTTGAATAATAAATCAATCAGGTACCATGTTTTATAAGTTTGAGTCACTAAATTTTCCAAGATTCTGTGTGCTTTTTAAACTATAAAAGAGTCACTTCCAAACTATGACCCACTTTTCAAACCACGAAGACACTTTAAGCACACTACTATTTCAGTGGTCGTTTTTTGCACATCTTTTCTATCACTTTTCATTAAAGAATATTTTAAACAAAGACACTTAAAACAAGAAAACAGAATAATTACATGGGGTTTGGGAACTATTTTATTCACCATGGCGTCACTAAAGCCCAGAAGAATGCCTGGCACATAGTAGATCCTCACTAAATATTTGCTGACTGACTATTCATTGGAAGCCAGCTTAGCAACATGGTGCTTTATTATTCCAGTGCAGTAGATTTAATGATAAAATTTCATTAACATTTTCCCACCACTTTTAAAAATCATTTTCATGAAGAAACACAAACATAATTGCACCATTTCTGCTATTACCACCGGGTCCACAGTTGAAACTATTAGTGTTAAGTGAAAGCTGAATATAAAGAAGAAATTTAGCCCAGGGGATTAATTTCTTCAAGGCTGGTGAGGAGGAAGAAGTAAACTACTGTCTTCCTTTTCATGGGAGTGCTATACAGGTTACCATCCACAAAGACAGAAAGGAATAAATATGTAGTAGTTAATGACGAGGAGAAGCAATAGTTTTTTTGGCAGTAGTACAAAGCCAGGAAATTTAGCAGTTTCCAGAGAGTTGCATGTGCTTTTCAGTGAAAAGGTTTGAGATAGCACTTCCTAATGAAATGCCAAAATCCACACCAAGAATGACTGAGTAGCAGTTTTTTTCCATTTTCCCACTGAGGGTGAGATAGAAGATACATGATGTTTCATGTCACCGCCCAGTTTGTTTTGTAACAATATATGAAGAGAGACAGCTTGTTATACCACCTGTACCATACTATTTGTTAGTATTTTAATAGGTAATTAATCTTGATTTGATAGGATTTAAGATTTCTATTTTTTGGCACATATGCTCAAGCTATTATGTTATAAATCTCAAACATTTCAGCAAATGTCATCCTGATTGTTCCCTACTGCACAGAACACTACCAGTGAAATATTCAAGGTCAAGAACTTGGATTCTTTACCCACCGTATTCAGGAAAACCAATTTATTGTTCTGTCTCAGTAAAGAGGGGTGATTTCTTTGGGGCCTATATTATATTGGCAGTCAATCTAGAAAACTTATAATTGCTTTTAGGCAATGGAGGTTTGGTAAGTGTGTTAGTCTGTTTCTGAATTTAAACACATACCCTTTAGCTATTACTATGACAAAATTTCACCTTTTAAATTACCTTTCTTTTTTTTTTTTTTTGAGACGGAGTTTCGCTCTTGTTACCCAGGCTGGAGTGCAATGGCGCGATCTCGGCTCACCACAACCTCCGCCTCCTGGGTTCAAGCAGTTCTCCTGCCTCAGTCTCCCGAGTAGCTGGGACTACAGGCACGTGCCACCATGCCCGGCTAATTTTTGTATTTTTAGTAGAGACGGGGTTTCACCATGTTGACCAGGTTGGTCTCGATCTCTTGACCTCGTGATCCACCCGCCTCGGCCTCCCAAAGTGCTGGGATTACAGGCGTGAGCCACCGCGCCCGGCCCTTAAATTACCTTTCTAAGAATGAAGTGTGCACGATATGTTTAAATGGTGCATAAGAGCTTCTAACATCAAATAAAGAGCATGTCTTTGCACTTGCCTGGGGATACAATCTTAGGAAGATTTTGAGGAGTTTTTTTTTTGTTTTTTTGAGTCAGAATTTTGCTCTGTCATCCAGGCTGGAGTGCTGTGACATGATCTCGGCTCACTGCAACCTCCGCCTCTCAGATTCAAGCACTCTTCCTGCCTCAGCCTCCTAAGTAGCTAGGATTACAGGTGCCCACCACCACGCCCAGCTAATTTCTGCATTTTTAGTAGAGACAAGGTTTCATCATGATGGCCAGGCTGGTCTGGAACTCCTGACCTCAAGTGATTCACCCGCCTCAGCCTCCCCAAGTGTTGGGATTACAGGTGTGAGCCACCATGCCTGGTCTTGAGAAGTTTCTAAAGCAATCTTTATACCAAATGGTCCTGGTCTGGCAAATTAATGTTCTTATCAATTTAGTGGAATAAAAAAAACTGAACGATGTTTGGCACCAAACCAAATCATTACAGATCATTTAAACTGAACTAAGTTTAAGCACTTTCTAAAATATAATATGGTGGATCCTCATTATTCATGAATTACATATATATGAGTTTGCCTACTTGCAAAAACTTATTTGTAACTCCCAAGACCATATTTGAGGAACATTCAATCATTCAAGAAGATGCACAGAGCTGCAGAAAGTCTGAGTCACCCAACCCACACACCACACACTCCTGACTGAGGCTGAGCAAGGCAATGCCCTGCCTTCTTGTCTCAGCTCACATACTGCAAACGAGTGTCCTTTCGGCAGTCTGTGTGGTGCCAAGTCTTTCACATTTCTCTTGTTGCCTGTTGGTGATTTTGCTTTTTAAAATGGCCCCTAAGCGTAGTGCTGAAGTGCTGTTTGGTGTTCCTGAGCACAAGAAGGCTGTGATGTGCCTTATGGAGAAAATACATGTTTTAAGTAAGTTTTATTCAAGCTGTTGCCCAGGAGTTCAATGCTAATGAACCAACCGTCTATTTATCTATATCTATCTATATAAAATAATATGTTCTTAGCAGAAACACTTAGAAGTAGGGTTACATTAATTGGCTGATGAAAATGTTGTGAGCTTGAGGGAACCTAACCATGTATTTCCCCTAGGAACAGGGGTTCAGTATGCACTAATTTGGTGTTCACAGTGACTTTACAGAACAGGGGCACCACAAATTAATGAGGACTGACTCTCATTACTTTCAGAAATGACCTTAATACAAAACTTTCACTTCTCAGAGAAAGACAGATTTTGCTTTTGAAAGGTAAGGGTGAACTCTCTACATTATTAAAAAAAAAAAAAAAAAAAAAAAAATATATATATATATATATACACACACACACATAGTAATGCAATCAATTTTTAAAAAGATACTAAGAATGGATTAAAAATTCTTTAAAAAATGACAATACCGCCAGGCATGGTGGCTCATGCTTGCAATCCCAGCACTTTGGGAGGCTGAGGGGGGTGGATCACAAGGTCAAGAGATTGAGACCATTCTGACCAACATGGTGAAACCCCATCTCTACTAAAAATACAAAAAATTAGCCGAGTGTGGGGGTGCACACCTGTAGTCCCAGCTACTCGGGAGGCTGAGGCAGGAGAATTGTGTGAACCTGGGAGGCAGAGGTTGGAGTGAGCCAAGATGGTGCCGCTGCACTCTAGCCTGGTGACAGAGTGAGACTCCATCTAAAAAAAAAAAAATGACAATACCAAGTGCTGCCAAGAATAATGTGCAACTGAAACTCGCATACACCACTGACAGAAACACAAATGGCCCAGCCACTTTGGAAGCAGTTGATCAGTTTCTTAGAAAACTAAACGTATGTTTATATAGACTAGCAATCCTACTCCTAGGTAGGCTTACCCAAGAGAAATAAAAACAATTGTTTACACAAAAATCCAAACACAAACATTTGTAATGGTTTAGTTAAAACTGCCAGCAACTGGAAACAACTCAATGTCCTTCAGCTGGTAAACAAATAAACAAATTGTGGTACAGCTAGACAATAAACTATCCCACCACAATAAAAAGGCATGAACTGGGCCGGGCGCGGTGGCTCATGCCTGTAATCCCAGCACTTTGGGAGGCTGAGGCGGGTGGATCACGAGGTCAAGAGATCGAGACCATCCTGGTCAACACGGTAAAACCCCGTCTCTACTAAAAATACAAAAATTAGCTGGGCATGGTGGCACGTGCCTGTAGTCCCAGCTACTCGGGAGGCTGAGGCAGGAGAATTGCTTGAACCCAGGAGGCGGAGGTTGCAGTGAGCCGAGGTCGCGCCACTGCACTCCAGCCTGGCGCCTGGTGACAGAGTGAGACTCTGTCTCAAAAAAAAAAAACAAAAAAAAAACAAAGGCATGAACTGGCCAGGCGCAGTGGCTCCCAGCACTTTGAGAGGCTGAGGCTGGCAGATAACTGAAATTGGGAGTTTGAGACCAGCCCGATCAACATGGAGAAACCCTGTCTCTACCAAAAAGTACAAAAATTAGCTGAGTGTGGTGGTACATGCCTGTAATCCCAGCTACTAGGGAGGCTGAGGCAGGAGAATCGCTTGAATCTGGAAGGCAGAGGTTTCAGTGAGCCGAGATCACCCCACTGCACTCCAACCTGGGCAACAAGAGCAAAACTTTGTCTCAAAAAAAAAAAAAAAAAAAAGGCACAAACTATGGACACATGCAACAATGTGAATAAATCTCAAATGCATTATGCTTAGTGAAAGCAGCCAGATACAAAAAACTTGGAAAAGGTAAAACTTGAGGGACAGAAAACAAATCAGTGATGCCCCAGAGCTGGGAGTGAGAAGAGGGTTTGACTGTAAAGGGGTTGAATGGGCCAAGCACAGGTGGCTCACGCCTATAGTCCCAGTAACTTGGGAGGCTGAGGCTGGAGAATCTCTCAAGCCCAGGAGTTTGAGGCAAGTCTGGGAAACATAGTAAGACCCTGCCTCAAAAATTAATTTAAAAAAAAAAGGGGGAGAATGAAAGAAATTTTTAAGGTGATGGACTTGTTCTATATCTTGATTATATATGTTTATCAAAACTCATGAAATTGTTCACAAAAAAATGAAATTTACTACATGTAAGTAATTTTTGTTTGTTTGTTTGAGATGGAGTCTTGCTCTGTTGTCCAGGCTGGAGTACAGTGGCACAACCTTGGCTCACTACAACCCTTGTCTCCTGGGCTCGAGCAATTCTCCTTCATCAGGCTCCCTAGTAGCTGGGATTACAGGCATGTGCCACCATGCTCAGCTAATTTTTATATTTTTAGTAGAGACAAGGTTTCACCATGTTGGTCAGGCTGGTCTTGAACTCCTGATGTCAAATGATCCGCCTTCCTTACATGTAAATTTAACTCAATAAACCTAATAGTAAAAAAGGTAGTAAAAAATAATAATGCTTTAATGATAGACATTCCTTCAAATTCTCCCCCACCCATATATATTGGGTGTGTGTGTGTGTGTGTGTCTGTGTGTGTGTGTGTGTGTGTGTGAGAGAGAGAGAGAGAGATAGAGAGAGAGAGAGAGAGAGAGAGAGAGAGAGATGGGATCTCCCTATGTTACTCAGACTGGCCTCAAACAATCCTCCAGCCTCAGCCTCCCTAGTAGCTGGGAAGCATGCAACTGTGACTGACTTCCTCTAATTTTTACCGATGTTCATAGCCACATTTTTATCTAGCTATAACATAAATTGATGATTTGTTTTATTTTATAAAAATCTGATTCATTTTGTCATCCCAGCAAAGACCAGCATGATAATCTGGCAAGGTAGGACCCATGGATAAATTTCAAGTCAGCCCTTTTTTCCCACTCACATAGCAGTATTTCTTATGAAGGAATTTTATTGCTCGGTGGTATTCTCAGTATTTTGTAGACATATCTGCTCTTCACCAGCAATGGAGGAAGTTCAACTGACATCTTGAAACAAGGCCTCTTTTGTGGCCTTCCTCCATAAGAGGTCCTATCTTCTCTCTTCTTCCAGTAGCATAACAAATGTTTGCCAAGCATGGTCTGTGTTCTGGGCCCTGTGCTCTATACCAGGAACACAAAAATGAGTAAGACAGCCTTACATCATCACTTCTTCACTTTTTTTTAGACAGAGTTTTGCTCTTCTTGCCCAGACTGGAGTGCAATGGCACGATCTCGGCTCATTACAACCTCTACCTCCCAGGTTCAAGTGATTCTCCTGCCTCAGCCTCCCGAGTTGCTGGGAATTACAGGCATCTGCCACCACGCCCAGCTAATTTTTTGTATTTTTAGTAGAGATGGGGGTTCATCCTGTTGGCCAGGCTGGTCTCAAACTCCTGACCTCAGGTGATCCACCCACCTCGGCCTCCCAAAGTGCTGGGATTATAGCCTCACTCTATCTTTAAGCAATGGTGTCTATGCAAACTGAAGCCCTCAAATCTTCTGGCTTATATTTTAAAATTCTCTCCTGTGTTTATACTGTCCCTCCTTTCCAGTGTTTATCTCGGGAATTATTCACTTTTTCCAGATCTAATCCACACCATAATCCCATTAACTTCTTCAAGCTAGATTTGGAGTGGTCAGAACTTGATTCCGCATATATATAACTCTCTGTGGAGAAAAAACAGAGTCCCAAAAGTCAATGCTATTTTGTCTCATCTTTCCATCTCACACTTCATGACTAAGTGTGTGATCTATGGCAACAGACATCTCAGTTTGAGAACTTACACAAGGCATCATCTCAATGTGTAATGTAACGTTCCAAAGTAAGCACTAATTCCTTCTGGGTGCCACAGTTTTTAAAATTTTTCTAAATAAAATGATACCTCTGATGTAGGTATGACCTCCTGCTAGGGTTCATGGTGTCTAATGACTCATAAAAGTGAAAATATTATATACTTTGCAACCAGCAAAAGTCCTTACTCCAAGAGATGTAACTTAATTCCTATGATCCAAATGTCTAAATTATTTTTATAATTTTATAAGTAAACCCATCTCTAAGTTGTCCTTTCAATAAAAAATGAATATTTAAAGAAGAATGGAAAAATACCCAAGTTGCTGGTTTTTTCCAAAAATGGTTATTTTTTTAATACTTCATAAGTTTAAGTGTAAGTATACGTGCCTATATACAAATATACATATGTACACACACAGAGAGAGACGGACACCATGAAATCTTAGAAAGCTGAACAAAAGTTTCATTGCTTAGAAATTTTCAGTTTGATATTTTGCTTCCTCTTTCTTATTTGGTTTAGTTCAAGCTGCATCTCATTTATGTTTTTTTCTTAATCCAATTAAATTGCCTTGATGATTTGAGTTAAACCATAAAAGCATTTATTGCAATCTCTCTTAATATAAAGTGCATGAATTGTTCTACGGGAGTCAAATAATAATGTGTAACTATAAGACACACTCCAATGGCAATTCCTCCATTATGACCTGGCTGAGATATGACTCAAACTGTAGTTACTTAGTAACCGTAACTTAAACTAGTAACTTCTTTGACATTTTATTTCTGATCAAGTTTTCACCCTGGACACTCCAAGTACCTGAGAGCTTCTTGGTGGAGCCCATGTCTTATCTAAAAATACCTGAAACGATTAGCTTTATTTCCCTGCTTTTCAAACACAAGAGTGCTTATGAGAAAGAAAACTGATGTTGAGAAAGGCGGGATGAGAGAAAAAATCTCTTCTATCTTTAATGAAATTAGTTACCAAAAATAGAAAAAAAAAATCTGCTCAACTAGAAGTTAAATACATGTTTCTATTTCTGAACAGTAGTTCTTACTCAACTATGATAGAGCCTGTGAGAGGGACTCAGTCCTCTAAAACACACTGCCACTCTGAAAAGTTCAGGTGGGTGGTAGGAAGTGCCCAGCTTTGGGGATGGGGCTAGGCCTGATGGAGGAGAAGCCAAACGAACACACGAGGCAGACACCTCCCAGCCTGCCGGTGACTTTGGCTCTCTGCGTGACAAAGCAGAACAATTAGGGGTTCTCGGGTGCAGGCGAGCACCTGAAACCCTTGAAAGGTTGTCACATGATGGGTGTTCTCAACGTATAAACTTCTACACCGCTTCAGTTGTTGATGATTTTGACGAAAAATCCACTTGGGAAATCAGATAACAAAGTGTCCCAAGAGGACGGGCCTTCTTTTAGACACTTCTCATCTTTAATACTCAATATGGCTAGAAAATGGTGTGGGGATCAGAAAGGTTAATTTCCTATGCCTGGAAACTCACTGACCCTGGTTCACAGGGTAGGTTCATCCAATCCTCTGTAAAACTCCAGGAAAATCAAGAGAGACCATTATGAATCAGCTCAGTTGCTACTGTGACAGTAATCTCACCATCATTATGTTTACCCCATGAAGAAAATACTATTGTTATTAACACTGATTTATAATCTAATTGTGGGACAGATGGTAAAAAATACCCACCATGTTCAGATCTGAATTAGACAGGAAGGTAGGAATGGTATACAACCTTCAAGAGCACTTTATACCTCCTGTCACCACTCTTTTTTTTTTTTTAGAGACAGGGTCTTGCTCTGTCACCCAGGCTGGAGTGCAGTGGTGCAATCTCGGCTCACTGCAACCTCGGCCTCCGGGGCTCAAGTGATCCTTGTGCCTCAGCCTCCCAAGTAGCTGGGACCACAGACATGCACCACCATGCCTGGCTAATTTTTATATTTTTAGAAGAGGCAGGGTTTCACCATGCTGGCCAAGCTGGTCTCAAACTCCTGACCTCAGGTGATCAACCCACCTCGGGATTGATCACCTGGGATTACACGTATGAGCCACTGTGCCCAGCTACTCATCTTTCTTATAGAGATAAATATTTGTTGAATTAATAAATAAAATGTGCCATGAGTCTCTTGCTTTCCTAAGGGGACTTATGGATAAGACTCTGTAAAAGTCTCTGGTCTGGACAGGGAACCATGGATGGCAACTGAAGAAGAGGGAAGGCGAGGCTGTGGGATGCTGCTCTCATGTGGTTTCAAACACTGGTGCAAAGGAGGTGTATCTAAGAAACTATGTCAGGCAGGGCGCAGTGGCCCACGCCTGTAATCCCAGCACTTTGGGAGGCCGAGGCAGGCAGATCACCTGAGGTTGGGAGTTCGAGACCATCCTGACCAACATGGAGAAACCCCGTCTCTACTAAAAATACAAAATTAGTTGTGCATGGTGGTGCATACCTGTAATCCCAGCTATTTGGGAGGCTGAGGCAGGAGAATTGCTTGAACCCAGGAGGCAGAGGTTGCAGTGAGCTGAGATGGCACCATTGCACTCCAGCCTGGGCAATAAGAGCGAAACTCCATCTCAGAAAAAAAAAGAAACTATGTCACACAGTTAAAGTGGAATGACTATATTCTAAATATATTTTCTACATTATTATATATACATCATTAAATAAATTGAATATCATATTTGATTATTTCAACCACAGCCCTAAAAGTATATATAGTAGTCCCCCTTCTCCTCAGGGATACATCCCAAGGTCCCCAGTGGATGCCTGAAACCTCAGATGGTACCAAACCCTTTCTCAATCAGATAACCAAGAGGGCTACCAAATGCCTCATAGGCCAGGAGCATGTACAGCATGAAGATGCTGGACAAAGGGATGATTCATGTCCCAGGTGGAACAGAGCAGGATAGCACGAGATTTCATCATGCTCCTCACAACAGGGCGTAATTTAAAACTTATGAATTGTTTTTCCTGCTATTTTCCGTTTAATATTTTTGGACTTCAATGAACCACAGGTAACTGAAACCACAGAAAGTGAAACTGCAGATAAGGGGGAGCTACTGTATTGGGAAAGAAACTTTTCCAGGGAGCGGGAGATGGATCATCTCTTTGGAAACACAAAAAAATTATCTTACACTCAGGAATATATACAGCTACATGTTTTTTGTTTGTTTGAGATGGAGTTTTGCTCTTGTTGCCCAAGCTGGAGGACAGTGGCGTGATCTCGGCTCATTGCAGCCTCTGCCTCCCGCATTCAAGCGATTCTCCTGTCTCAGCCTTCCAAGTATCTGGGAGTACAGGTGTGCGCCACCATGCCCAGCTAATTTTTGTGTTTTTAGTAGAGACAGGGTTTCACCACGTTGGCCAGGATGGGCTCAATCTCTTGACGTCGTGATCCCCCTGCCTCGGCCTCCCAAAGTGCTGGGATTACAGGCGTGAGCCTCCGTGCCCAGCCTCAGCTATGTGTTTTCACAACAGTAGATTAAATAGTTTAAGGTGGGTACAGTGACTCATGCCTGTAATCCCAGTACTTTGGAAGGCCAAGGCAGGAGGATCATTTGAGGCCAGGAGTTTGAGACCAGCCTGGGCAACACAGCAAAACCCTGTCTCAATAAAACATTTAAAAATTAGCCCGGTGTGGTGGTGTGCACTTGTAGTCCCAGCTACTTGGAAGGATCAGGTGGGAGGACCACTTGAGGTTGCAGGAAGCCATGATGGCACCACTGCACTCCAGCCTGGGTGACAGAGCAAGACCCTACCTCTTAAAAAACGAAACAAAACAAAAAACAGTGAAGGCTTTGGAGGATACAAGAAAAGTCACAGCAAGGAAAATATTTTGGTATCTTAGTGTAGAAAAAAAAAGCACAAATGAAAATATTACAATGCAATTAAGTAATTTTTTGAAAACTGAATAAAAACAGTAAGATTTTGACTAGGGTATCAGGAAGGGAATAAAAGAAAAACCTGAAATATGGACAGGAATACAGATACTTCAGCAATAGTCAATGTCCTCTGCAGACAGTACATACAATAGTATTCACAAGGTGGGCTAACTCTGTAATAGTCTTCCAGCCAAGAGTTTCTCAAAATTATTTACAAAACTTTACAACTTGGCCAGGCATGGTGGTTCAAGTCTGTAATCCCAGCACTTTGGGAGGCCAAGGTGGGTGGATCACCTGAGGTCAGGAGTTTGAGACCAGCCTGACTCATATGGAGAAACCCTGTCTCTACTAAAAATATAAAATTAGCCAGGCGTGGTGGTACATGCCTGTAATCCCAGCTACTTGGGAGGCTGAGGCAGGAGAATCGCTTGAACCTGGAAGATGGAGGTTGCAGTGAGCCGAGATTGCAGCATTGCACTCCAGCTTGGGCAACAAGAGCAAAACTCCATCAAAAAAAGAAAAAAAACAAACTTTACAACTTACTACTGTAAGGGGACGATACGCAACCAGTAAGTCTAATTAGGATTCTGACCATTTCTCATGTGCAAAAGCATATCAACTAACTCATCTGCTGGGTAAAGCTCATTCTCATCTGGGATCTGGGGGCACAATTTACCCTCCCAGCACACCCTCCTCCCCTACCCTGACAATGAAACTGTGTTTTACACAGGATTCAGATCCTGGGAGGGATCCTAACTACCAAGGCTGTTAAGTTTTTAAATATGCAACCATCAGAGAAGGCCCTCACTAGATGGGCAGGGGCTGGGCGTCATAACAGAATTCCAATTTTCCCACGGAAATGAATTACGTTAAAAAAAACCCATTTGCTGGTGAAAGGGAGGAGAGGGAGGAAGTGAGGCTAAGCAAGTGTATTGAGGGGGGTGGCAGATGAAGTGAGTCTTGTGGGTCTCAGGACGGTCTTTGGAACAGAAATTACAAAAACTAATTTGAAACCCAGAGGCAGTGAAGAAAAGGCATGGAAACCAAATGAAATACCATTTGATCTTTGGCCTCTCTGATCTGAAACTGGGCTGGGCCTCCAGCTGAGTTCACTCAGGCCACTGAACAGCTGTCCAGCGATAACCGCTTTCAGAGTTGTCAGCAACATTTGCTTCAAGCCAGTACCTGGGTTGTTCCTCCTCTGCAGACATGGAAAAAAGAGTCTATGCTTTCCTTCATTTCTCCCCCTGCCCGAGCTATCCCAAATTAGGAAATCATCTGGATTTGTAAAAATAATCACTTCCTGGCATGTTCACAGAGTCTGCTGAAATGTTATTTCAGAAAAGGGACTTTGAATGCCTGGAGGTCACCATAGGAAATGAATCTGGCAATTTGAAAGTGCACCTGCTGGAGTTCTAGGCCATCTCGGTATTCAAATAATTTATCCATCTTTCCAAACATCTTTTGTGTCTTTTATTTTGTTTAAAAAAAGCTGTAAGTTATCACACTTAGTATGAATCAGAAAACAGCCCTGCTTCTTTAGATATGGATTCTGGTTTTGTTTTGTTTTTTTTTCTCCTGCATTTTTTCACTATTCAGCAAACACTCATTTAGAGTCCACCTTAGACACGGAACTCTGCTAAGCATGTATGTATCTTGCTCAGGACAGCTTTGGCTGCAAGTAGCAGAAAATGAGATTCTAACTGGATTAAATAACACAGAAATGTGTCTGGCAAGGTAAGAAATGCAAGGGTAGCTCTAGTGGTGGCTGATGCCAAGGTTCAGCAGAGTCATCAAGTACCCATCATTCTTTCCATCTCATTACTAGTTTCTTACTGCTGCTATAACGGATTCCCACACACCTTAAAATAATGCAAAGTTATTATCTTATAGGTCCAGAGGTCAGATGTCTGATGCGGGTTTCCTTGGGTTAAAATCAATGTGTCAGAAAGGCTGCCTTTCTTTTTGGAGGCTCCAGGAGAATCTATTTCTTTGCCTTTTTAGCTTCTAGAAGGTGTCCACACTCCCTGGCTAATGGCCCCTTCCATCTTCTAAGCCAGCAATGACTGCACGAGTCTCTCTCACATCACACCACTCTGACACTGACTCTCTTGCTCCCTCTACCATGTTTAAGAACTCCAGTGGATACACTGGGCCCATCAGATAATCCAACACTCTCTCTCCATCTCAAGGCCACACCCCTAGCCACATCTGCAAAGTCTCTTGCCACGTAAAGTAACACATCTTCAGGTTACAGGGACTAGGACAGGGATATATCTAGGGGAGCTGTAATTCTGCCTATCATAATCACTGTGCTCTTCCAGCCTCAGTGAGGGCTTTGCCCTCAGGCTGGCTCCTCTCATGATCATAAGGTACTAATTACAGAAGTTTCAAGTGCCACATCCAGACAACTTTCTAGAGGAAGAAAAAGGTAAGCCATCTCTTTCTGGCCTCTTTCTAGGGAGAAAACTTTTGCCAGAAGCACTCGAGCAGATTTTCCTTCATGTTTAATTGGCTGAGATGGGTCACCTGCCCATTATCGATTCAATTTTTGACAAGGAGAATAGGTTCACTGTGACTGGTATAGGCTAAGAATTTGGGATGGATGTTGGAGAGTCAGCTATTGTATTCACTATAATGCAGCAAGTACCAAGAATGGCAGAAAGTTACTGTTTACAGAATACTTATAACTAAAGGTCCAGTACTCTGTCAGATGTTTCACATGACATCTCCCTTAACCTCACATCAATCCTGAGAGGTAGGTATTAAACCCATCTTGCCAAGAAAACCAAGGCTCGAAAAAAAACATATTTGAATTTTACTATGTATTCTAGTTACGGTTACTTCTGTAGATACTACTATACATGCAGGAGTAAATATGCTGGCCCTTAAGCACAGGAGAGTTGAGTTGAAATCTGTTGTTTTCTACCACATTCTTCAAAAATACATCAAATGAGCTTTTGAAATAATTCAAAAGTAGTCATGACTTTGAGAAGACCACTGTATGGCTTGCTAGAAAATATATGAGAGGTTCTAACTTTGAGTTTGCGCTCATGATCTTGTTCCTCAAAGAAATCCAGCATTCCCAGTGCAATATAAGCATGTCTCAGAGGCTGCTTAAAGGACTGACTGCTCTTCCAGATGACAATGTCATACGATGAACAAAGCTGAAGCCAATTATATAGGTGTATCAGCCAGGGTCCGATCAGGCAACAGGAATCACTCCAGTTATTTTAACAGAAAGAATTTAACACAGAGAGAGCCATTAACAAGACACAAAGTTGTTAACTAGGTAAGAGGGTAAAAGCAGAACTCTAAGGTATCATGGGAGCAGAAGAGATAAAAGGAAGAGGTGAGAATTATTCAAATAAAGAGCCTGGGGGAGGGCCCCCATGGAGGTGAACTCAAACTTCTGAGGTGGAGATGCCGCTCAGATGAAGCAAGTCCAGGGTTCCTGAAGAGGCTGATCATGTGAGTGTCCGAAAAACTGTGAACTGAATCCAGCCAGCTGCTGCCTCAGGCAAAGAATTGCTGCTGCTAGGGTAAAGTGACATATCTTATATGCACAGATAGGAAGCTCACAGGAAGCAAATGGGAAGTGCACATCACTTCCTCGTCCTCCAACTTTGGAGCATCCTTCTAGTACTCACTACTGGCAGAGACAAATACAGGGCCAGTTGGCAAGGTAGAAATGTGGCTTGCAGAGACGCCTGGCTCCAGCATCACACGGGAGAGCACAGAAGGCTGAGTGTCAGGCTGGGAGACATGGTTTAATAAAGGGCACAAGTAACTATCCTGTGATGCCAGCGGCAAGGTCTCCTTATTTCACAGTTGAGGATACATCTTTGGGAATGACAACGGAGATTAATGGGCTTCAGAGTGTATGAAAGGGTTAAAAATAACTTTCATAGTTTGGATACGCTTATTTAGCTTTCGGGACTGCAACTGCTCCCTCATTCTACAATCATATCACAATATTCACCAGTATTCACTCTACATTCACAATATTCACTCTACAGTCATATCACAACGTTCACCAGTATTCACTCTACATTCGCAATATTCACTCTACAGTCATATCACAATATTTACCAATATTCACTCTACATTCACAATATTCACTCTACAGTCATATCACAACGTTCACTAGTATTCACTCTACATTCACAATATTCACTCTACAGTCATATCACAACGTTCACTAGTATTCACTCTACATTCACAATATTCACTCTACAGTCGCATCACAATATTCACCAGTATTCACTCTACATTCATGATATTCACTCTACAGTCACATCACAATATTCACCAGGCTTTTGGGAAGCATGTTTATAGCCTTTCCACAGTATTCTTACCTCTGTGACAGCACTGAGCTCAATGTGTAAGTTTTTAAATAATAATCTTCCCAACTAAAGTGAGAGTTCCTTACAACTAGAACTGTATATTTTTTTACCATGTACACAGCTCCTGAAAAAAAGGTTATCTTCCTTGACAGATCCAAACAATGAACCAAAACATAGGCAGATACACAGAATCCCACAGCAGGAGGGGATGGAGACAATCCAGGAGGTCAACATGGAGAGGAGTGATTTTCAGTGGAAGGTAGAATAGTGAGAGTGTGGGCATCAGAATTACCTTTTTCCAAGGGCACACACCCTCCACCTTCCACCACTCTAGATTCTGGCTAAGCTTCCATAGAAAATTATGAACACATGGATCCTTTGGGTGCCAGAGATAGAGACAGAAGCCAATATAAAGTAAAGAAGAGATAGTCTTGACTTTCCAGGAAGTGTGGATTCACAGTAAGACCAAAGGGTGGCTAAACTATCCAGGCTTAGCTGCAAGGAGAAAGTGTGAATTTGCACAGAGAAAGCTGGTGCCTGCAGGGAGCAATCCCCAGCCTTTTTGGCACCAGGGCCCAGTTTCATGGAAGATAATTTTTTTTTTTATATATATACTTTTTATTGCATTTTAGGTTTGGGGGTACATGTGAAGAACATGCAAGATTGTTACATAGGTACACACATGGCAGTGTGATTTGCTGCCTTCCTCCCCATCACCTGTATCTGTTATTTCTCCCCATGCTATCCCTCCCCAACTCCCCACCCCCTGCTGT
>PVKV010032981.1:0-19176 GCA_004027835.1 Alouatta palliata
TGATCCACCCACCTCGGCCTCCCAAAGTGCTGGGATTACAGGTGTGAGCCACCGCGCCCGGCTACTTATTTATTTATTTTTAGATGGAGTCTCACTCTGTCACTCAGGCTGGAGTGTAGTAATGTGATCTCAGCTCACTGCAACCTCCGCCCCGCCCCCGCCCCCAGGTTCAAGCAATTCTCCTGTCGCAGCCTCCCAAGTAGCTGGAACTACTGGCACACATCACCACACCCAGTTAATTTTTGCATTTTTAGTAGAGATGGGGTTTCACCATGTCATCAGGCTGGTCTTGAACTCCCGAATTCAGGTGATCTGCCCACCTTGGCCCCCTAAAGTGCTGGGATTACAGGCATGAGCCATCATACTTGGCCTATATATATTTTTCTAAACAAATGAGCACATATTACTTCAAAAATGGAGAAATTTTTTAAAATTAGAAAAACACAAATGGGCAAATATACACTCTTTTGCACCTTGCTTTTTTCACTGATTATTTCTCTGAGCTTGATCCACATCTGTACCTGTGCTCTTTTTCCAGACTGGCCAATATGGTGAAACCTCATCTCTACTAAAAATACAAAAATTAGTCAGGCATAGTGGCGCATGCGTGTAATCCCAGCTACTTGGGAGGCTGAGGCAGGAGAATTGCTTGAACCCGAGAGGCGGAGGTTGCAGTGAGCAGAGATTGCACCACTGCACTGCAGCCTGGGTGACAGAGAGAGACTCCACCTCAAAAAAAAAAAAAAAGAGAGAGAAGCAGAGAGACCTACCAGGGACATGTGACATGCTGCCACATGTACCTAAGGTAAGTGGAGGATTAAACAAGGCAATGTAGACAATGTCCTCAGCATCAAACCTGGTTAGCGCACTGAGTCAAAGGACTCAGCACAGGACCTGAAGTGCTGCTAGTGCCCAGTTAGACACTGTTATTAGTTATTTCAAGGATTGGTCCCACTTTCCAATGGTCATTTCTCTCTATTCCTTATTCACACCTGTCTTTACCCTGAATCTCCTACAGCTCAAATACCTCATGCTTGCTCTCATCTCCACACCTTTGGAGATGTCCTGCCCATGCCCAAGAGTCCACCCTTCTTGCTATAGTGCTGGACTTACCTTTTCCCACGGTACTCAGCTCAAGAACAGCCTTCTCCAGAAAGTCTTCCCTGAGAACTGTAGGCTAAATTCCCCGGATGAGCAGTTTAGGAAGAGCTTATGTCATTACTTCCCACTGTTTATCAGCTTTGTCAATGTACCCAGAAGCAAGCAGTTTCATAGGGACTGATTATTTAGGCTATCTAAGCTCAAAGATAACTGATGTATGAACCAGAAGGCCAGTTAGTAGTTTATGAATATCAACAAGAGCTAATACTCTCATTGAATACGTATCACAGGTGCCAGGTAGCATGCTCAGAGCCCTCACTGCAACACTACTATTATCCCTATTCTACAAATCAGAAAATTGAAAGATTAGCCAGCATGCCAAGACCAAGATCTAATCCAAGCAGCTTAGATGCAGAGTTCTCAACCACTCACATTCTCTATTACCAAGAAATTTCCACATGAAGCTATCTTCTATTCAGAGGGTACTGGAAGAACAGATGCTAAGCAAGGGAGACCCTCACAGCCAGAGGCATCAACAAGGACATGCCCATCTGTGCAGTAGTGCAGAGGCCTTGTGGAAGGAACGCTGCATACAGCTCCTCTGGTCAGGGCCCCAGATAGTGCTAAAGACACACCACCTAATTCCTCTCTTGGACCTGCCACCCCAGTTTCCAGACATCATCCCAGTCCTCTCCCAGAAACACAAGTATTTCTACTGAGGATACAAAATTAATTTTAAGCTTCCTGGCTACACATTCCAAGCATGCCGTCTTGGGGTTATAGCTGGGTCAGTTTAGTTGAATTTAAAGTTTTCCCTGAGATTCTTCAAACTACATTTACAAAATGTCTTTTGACTTAATATCTTTTCTGTGGATAGCTAAATGTGTAGTAACATTTATTCTATTTCATTCTCAGATGATCATTCATTCCTTCAACAAATACTTCATCATTTCTAGGACACTGTGTTCTGGGCCTTGGAGATCAAAGCAGTGACGAAGACACTCAAGATCTCTGAAGCCTGGGAGAGGCTACTTGGTGTCTCCCCTTCTAGGGGCTTGCAATACTTTATGACCATTGCTTATCTGAATTCATCCCAGGCTGTGCTATTCAACTCTGTATTCTGATCTTCCAGTAAAGTAACTGGTCCACACTGTAGGTACTCCATAAATGTGAGCTAACTCAATTAATGACTCAATTCACTGGGTTTCCTCTTTCACATCCAGAGTAGGACCACGTTAACTCTGAAATCCCTTAAGAAAATGGTACAAAGTCGAAATGAAGGTGTGGTGATAGAAAGGAAATGGCAAATACAATCCAAATCAAGAAGGAAGATGTGATCCATCAGCTGGTAAGAACTTTAGAGTCAGGAAGAACAGGACACCTTGATAAGTGTTATTTATTTATTTGCTTGTTTTGAGAAAGGATCTAGCTCTGTGGCTTGGGCTAGAGTGCAGCGGCACAATCACAGTTCACTGAATTCTTGATCTCCCAGGCTCAAGCAAATCCTCCCGCCTCAGCCTCCCAAGTGGCTGAAACTACACGTACATGCCACCACGCCCAGATAATTTTTGGGGCTCACTTTGTTGCCTAGGCTGATCTCAAACTCCTGGGCGCAAGCAATCCTCCCAGTTTGGCCTTCCAAAGTTCTGGGATCACAAGCATGAGCCTCTGCACCAGGCCTAAAATTCATTTTTTGAAGAGATGAAGTCTCACTATGTTGCCCAGGCTGGTCTCCAACTCCTGAGATCAAGGAATCCTCCCACCTTGTCCTCGAAAAGAAGTCATATTTTCTTCACCTAGAGAAAGTATGGCCTCCGGAAAAAAGAGGGCAGGAGAAAAAGAACTGACTTGCGGAAAAATCTAGGTCAGGGGTCACTAAGTGGTGGCGGAGATGAGGAAGTAAGGTGGTTCTCTACCCAGAACTCCTATCATGGATGAGTGAGAAGGAACATGTTTTGAGGGAGAGGGTAAGAGGTACAAAGCCAGGCTTCAGAAAATGCCCTAAAGTAGATGTAGGAAGAGAAGCAGTAAAGACAAATGAGAAAGTATAGTCACAGATTTCAGGAAATGACCACACTATTTCCAAGTCAAGAAGGCCAATCAAGGCCAGGCGTGGTGTCTCACACCTGTAATCGTGAGGTGGATGGATCATTTGAGATCAGGAGTTTGAGACCAGTCTGGCCAACATAGTGAGACCCCATCTCTACTAAAAATACAAAAATTAGCCAGACTTGGTGGCACGGACCTGTAATCCCAGCTACTCGAGAAGCTCAGGCAGGAGAACTGCTTGAACCCTGAAGCCAGAGGTTGCAGTGAGCCAAGATACTGCCACTGCACTCCAGCCTGGGCAACACAGCAAGACTCTGCATCAAAAAAAAAAACAAAAAAAACAAGAAGGCCAATCCATGGGAGATTCACAAGAGCAAGAAAGAATAGCTCACTATGCCAAATACCTGTGATCAAAGTCAAGGAAAATGATTAAGCAATGGCTGCTGCACGTATCGATTAGGGGATCCCCAAGAGGGCAGTTTCAGTAGAGATAAAGACATCTGAAGCACAAGCACAACCTCTGTTGTTGTTTTTCCTTATCCAAACAACATTCAGGCTCTCTGTGAACTTACACTTAAGAGAAAACAGCAACTGGCTTTTCAATAACTCCAAAACAAATCAATTTCTTATCTAAACCAACATGTTTTTGCCTGCCTAGGAAGATCATCATTTTTCACTAAGGACAAAGTCACAGGAGGAAAAAAGTGATTAGCTGGGCATGGTGGTTCACACCTGTGATCCCAGCTCCTTGGGAGGCTGAGGCAGGAGAACTGCTTGAACTCGGGAGGCAGAGGTTGCAGTGAGCCGAGATCGGCCACTGCACTTCAGCCTGGGGGGCAGAGGGAGACCCTGACTCAAAAAAAAGAGAGACAAGAGAGTGGACACCTAACCCATGTCATATCCTAGCCGGCTAGCTTTCAGAAACAATTATTTTCCTATAGACTTGGAAGACCCACTTGACACATGGATCCTGGTGTATTAGGCTACAGGTTTTCAACAGAATAAACATTTACTAAAATTTTCACAGAATCATGTGCAATGTGCTTAAAAAAAAAAAAAAAAGGATGCTTACAACAAGATCTTCCAAAAATCCAGAGATAATTTTAGATTGAAAAATCTAGGCTTGCCAAGGGAATCTGAGAACTTTTCTATATTGGTCTCCAATGCTAACCTACGTATTTGTGTGCAAAAATAGAGGAAGATTAGAATCTCAAATGCCAGACTGAAAAGTTGCCACAACAAACCTGAATTCTTCATATGGAGTTTGTTATCTTGTCAGCAAGAAAGCAAATGAAATGGCAATTAACTAACTTTTTGCTTTAAAGATAAAAAGAAAAAAATCTCAAACATGAAATATTCCCTGGACTTGTAATGGAAAATGATTTTTTTAAACAAAATATTGCGAAGGTATTGTGAAAATACTGTGATTTTCAAAGAAACTTGAAAACATCTAAGCATACATGAAATTTAAACATGAACTTTGTAAGTAGCCCTCACAAACATATATTTAGAACTTTTGGTCTAAAATATGATAAAATGATAAAGTTTACATATTATTCAATAAATCTGGAACTGACTAGCCATTTAGAAAATACTTCATATTTTAAACCAAAAATGAATTTTAGGTAGATTAAAAGCAAAAATAAATAAGTAAATAAATAAAACCATGAAATGATAAGCAAACATGGATTTTTTTGTTGTCATTTTTTGAGATAAGAGTCTCACTCTGTTGCCCAGGCTGCAATGCAGTATCAGGACCTCGACTCACTGCAACCTTCCGCTCCAGCGCTCAGCCTCTCAAGTAGCTGGCACTACAGTAGTGAGTCATCATGCCTGGCTAATTTTTTCGTATTTTTTTAGTTGAATCCGGGTTTCACCACATTGAGCAGGCTGGTCTCGAACTCCCGACCTGAAGTGATCCCCATCCGCCTCGGCTTCTCAAAGTGCTGGGATTACAGGCATGAGCCATCACGCCCCAGTCAGAACTTTTTTAATAACATTCAGACAAAGAAAAATTTTCCAAATATGTCAAAGAAAAGAAATACCATATACTTAAAAAATGAACAAAACGTTATGGCCGGAAGAGGTGGCTCACGCCTGTAATCCCAACACTTTGGGAGGCCTAAAGGCCTCATTATCTGTGGCCTTTATAATGGGCGCATTATCTGTGGTCAGTAGTTCAAGACCATCCTGGTCAGCAGGGCAAAACCCTGTCTCTACTAAAAATACACAAATTAGCGGGGCGTGGTGGTAAGCGTCTGTAATCCCAGCTACTCAGGAAACTAAAGCAGGAGAATCGCTCGAACTCGGGAGGCAGATGTTGTAGCGAATCTAGATCGTGCCACTGCCCTCCAGCCTGGGTGACAAAGTAAGACAGTCTCCAAAAAACAAGTCACTTTTGACCCCATTTGTAAATTTATTCTAAGACAAAATCGGACCGGGTGTAATATTTCACACTTGTAACCTAACACTTTGGGAGGCCAAGGTGAGAGGGTCGCTTGAGGCCAGAAGTTTAAGACCAGCCTGGGCAACAGCCTCCTATTGAAAAAAAGACAATAATCAGAAAAATCCTTCTGGCAGAATTGTTTATCTTGTGACAAATTGGAAATGATCTAAGTGCTCATCCGTGGTTACATCTCGCACTGTAAAGTCCATAAAAATAACAATATCTATTTGCATTTATTGATTATCACCAAAATCTTGGCAGTGGTTGTCACTGAATGGTAGACGGGCAGATGATTGTCATTTTCTCCCTTAGACTTTTTGTGTCGTCTTGAGTGTTTTGCCAGGAGAGGAGAATGAACTGCTTTTATAATAGGGATGCGGGACCAGAAGAAGCTATTTTCAAACTGCAGGCCCCTCAAGCTGAGTCTTTCTCTGGCAAATTTGTGAGAAGTCTAAACAAAATTCTTATCATGCCAACCAGGCATGCTTCTTTCCTCGCACCGCGCAGCGCAGGAAGACACACCCCTGACCCTGCGCTCGCCCCTCGGGCGCAGGTCCTTCAAGCTCAGCCCCGGCCCTCCCGGTCCCCGCGGACCCTCCCTCCGGCCCAATGCGCCAGCGGGCTCCACAGGGCCGGAAAAGCGCGTTCCTCGGCAGCCCGGAGCCACCGGGAATGTGCGCGCAGCCGGCCCGGCAGCCCCGGGGTGGCGTGAGGGCCGCCTCCACGGCCAGCCCCAGCGGACCCCGGCCACCCGCAGGCCGCCGTCCCTCCGCGGGCTTCCGGGAGCGGGTCCCGGCGCCAGCGCGACCTCCCAGGCCCCGGTGACCCGAGGGAGCGCCCCCTTTCTCCGTCTGACGGGCACTGACCCGCCCCTGCGGTGCCGCCGCCACCAGGTCCCCGCCGCGCCCCCCGGTCCCGGGTTCGCGCCAGGAGGCCCCTCTGGGCTTCCGTCGGCCCGGCCAGCGCCCGCTAAGCCCGGCGTCCTCCACAGCGGGCGAGCAAGGGGCGGGAGCCCACGGCCCCGCGCCCTGCGGCCCCGAGCGGAGCGGCACCCCGTAAGCCAGTCTCGCCGTCAGCCCTGGCTGCGGCCCGCGGCCCCGCTGCCCACCACCCACCGCCCGACCCCGCCCGCCAGCGCCCGCCTGCGCCCGCCGCGCCCGCTCCTCACCTGCGTCGCGTCCCGGCCCCCAGCGCACCGCCCTGGACCGGCTGTGTACACCGGAAGTGACGTCTCCGGCCCGGCCCCGACCCCGCCCCGGGCGGACGCGGGGCGGCTGCGGATCCCGCGCCCGCAGCAGACCCTCCCCTCGCACGAGGTTGGAGAGGGTGCCCCGTAGCCTTCTCTCTTGGGGACCCCGATACCCCGAGAGGGATGGCCGGGGCGGAGGTTGAGGACTGGCGGCCAGAGCCGGAGGTCTTCCCAGATTCTCCACCATGGCTTGGCCCCCGGGCGGTAGGGGTCGGCGGCGTCCTCCTGGATTTATTACTGAAATTGATTACTGGCGTATCGAGCGTTTCCTAGATGCCAGGCCCCGACGGGCACTGCAGGAACGGGTGGTGCTGTCTCCGACATAGGTTTATTCCTTAGTGGTAAACACACAATACCATTGTCACAAATGCGGGTGATAATATATTACCAATGGTGACAAGTGGTAGGAGGGGAAAGAGTAAGAGGGAGGGAGGGAGTACCCTGACCTAGTTAGTGGAGGAGGGTGATCGGGGAATTCCCCCAGGAGCTGTGGTCCTAAAGGGGAGAAGGGAGGAAAACACATTACACAGAAGAAACAGCAAGTGTTGCCGGGCGCGGTGGCTCACGTCTGTAATCCCAGCACTTTGGGAGGCCGAGGCGGGCGGATCACGAGGTCAAGAGATCATCCTGGTCAACATGGTGAAACTCTGTCTCTACTAAAAATACAAAAAATTAGCTGGGCATGGTGGCACGTGCCTGTAGTCCCAGCTACTCGGGAGGCTGAGGCAGGAGAATTGCTTGAACCCAGGAGGCGGAGGTTGCGGTGATCCGAGATCGCGCCATTGCACTCCAGCCTGGGCAACAAGAGCGAAACTCCGTCTCAAAAAAAAAAATAAAAAAGAAACAGCAAGTGTTTTCCAGTTTTGTGGGCTTTTTTTTTTTTTTTTGAGACGGAGTCTTGCTCTGTCGCCCAAGCGGCGGAGTGCGATGGCTTGATCTTGGCTCACTACAACCTCCACCTCCTGGGTTCCAGTGATTCTCCTGCCTCAGCCTCCCGAGTAGCTGCGATTACAAGCCGGTCCTTCTGTGCCCGGGTAATTTTTGTATTATTATTAGAGATGGGGTTTCACCATGTTGGCCAGGCTGGTCTCAAACTCCTGACCTCAAGTGATCCGCCCACCTTGGCCTCCCAGAGTGCTGGTATTATAGACGTGAGCCACTGAGCCCGGCCCAGTTTTGGGTTCTAATACTAAATCAGGTTGGTGAGAAGTTAGGTCTTACTTGACAGTGTTGCAAAACGAATGAGTTTTAAGCAAGAGGTGATTTGTCCATGCTTGAGAGTGTGAAGGGGTTACTCTAGCTGCAGTGTGGAGAAGGAAGGACTAGGGAGAGGAGGCAAGAGTGGATATAAATGTGTACACTCATGTTCATATTAGTCAGAAGGTGGAAGCAACCCAGTGTCCATCCACGGATGAATGGGTACAGAAAACGTGGTATAAACATACAATAGAGTATTATTCAGCATTAAAAAGGAAAAGAGGCCAGACAAAGTGGCTCATGCCTATAATCCTAGCACTTCGGGAGGCCGAGGCAAGTGGCTCACCTGAGGTCAAGAGTTTGAGACCAGCCTGACCAACATGGAGAAGCTCTATCTCTACTAAACATACAAAATTAGCCAGGTGTAGTGGCACATGCCTGTAGTCCCAGCTACTCGGGAGGCTGAGGCAGAAGAATTGCTTGAACCTGGGAGGCAGAGGTTGCGGTGAGCCAAGATCGCGCCTTTGCACTCAAGCCTGGGCAACAACAGTGAAACTCCCTCTCGAAAGAAAGAAAGAAAGAAAAAGAGAGAGAGAGAGAGGTCACTCTCAGTGGAAAGTGGTGGCTTACACTTGTAATTCCAACATTTTGGGAGGCTGAGTTGGGAGGATCAATTGAGGCTAGGAGTTGAAGACCAACCTGAGCAACAAAGTGGGACTCTATCTCTACAAAAAATTTGAAAAATCAGCTGGGCATAGTGGTGCCCACTTGTAGTCCCACTTGGGGAGGCTGAGATAGGAGGATCACTTGAGCCCACAAGTTCACGACTGCAGTGAGATATGATTGTGCCACTGCACTCCTGCTGGGCAACAGAGTAAAACCCTGTCTCAAAAAAACAAAAGTTACTCTCAGTAAGCAACCCCAATGCCCCCTCCACCACCAAGAACACTTGGCTGTGAAAACCCCTTTCCTGAAGGTTCTTTTAGACATTCCCACTGAAACTAACATGTAAAAGCCCAGCCTAGAAGCCCTGGCTTGTACTGCCGTAGAGAATGCACAAGCAGGCCAGGCGTGGTGGCGCAGGCCAGGCGTGGTGGCTCATGCCTGTAATCCCAGCACTTTGGGAGGACTAGGCGGGTGGATCACCAGGTCAGGAGTTCAAGACCAGCCTGGACAAGATGGTGAAAACCCGTCTTTACTAAAAATACAAAAACTGGCTGGGTATGGTGGAGGGCGTCTGTAATCTCAACTACTCAGAAGGCTGAGGCAGAGAATTGCTTGAACCTGGGAGGCGGAGGTTGCAGTGAGCCAAGATCGCACCACTGCACTCCAGCCTGGGCAACAGAGCAAGACTCCATCAAAAGAAACCAAAAACAGGGAGTGGGGAGGGAGGGGTGGGTGGGGAGGGATAACATGGGGAGAAATGCCAGATGTAATATGCACCTAAAGTAAATTTAAAAAAAAACAAAAACGAAAACCAAAAAATAAGAAAATGCACCCTGATCTCAGCAGGGCTGGCTGTCCCTGCTGATAAAAAAATTCGATTTGCTTCAGCTGGCTTTTCTTAGAGCTTCACATTCCTATTGTCATAGAAGCTGCAGAATGAGAACATCCCACTTAGAGGGCCCTCAGGTATTCTAGAACTTATTTTCTTTCTTTGCTTTTTGAGATGGAGTCTTGCTCTATTGCCCAGGCTGGAGTACTGTGGCATTATCTCAGCTCACTGCAACCTCCACCTCCCAGGTTCAAGCAATTCTCCTGCCTTAGCCTTCCGAGTAGCTGGGACTACAGGCGCACGCCACTGCGCCCAGCTAATTTTTTTGTATTTTTAGTAGAGATGGGTTTTCACCATGTTGGCAAGGATGGTCTCAATCTCTTGACCTCATGATTTGCCCACCTCAGCCTCCCCAAGTGCTGGGATTGCAGGGATGAGCCACCGTGCCCAGCCCAGGACTGATTTTCTTTCTTTCTTTTTTTTTCTTGTGACGGAGTTTCACTCTTGTTACCCAGGCTGGAATGCAGTGGCAATGGTGCCATCTCGGCTCAGTGCAACCTCCTCCTCCTGGATTCAAGTGATTCTCCTGCATCAGCCTCCTGAGTAGCTGGGATTATAGGTGCCTGCCACCATGTCTGGCTAAGTTTTTGTATTTTTAATAGAGATAGGTTTTCACCATGTTGTCCAGGCTGGTCTCAAGCTCCTGACCTCAGGTGATCCACCCACCTCAGCCTTCCAAAGTGCTGCAATTACAGGCATGAGCCACCATGCCCGGCAGTACTGATTTTCTTAAGCAGCTTAAGTTATTACTGTTGGCGGGTGCATTCTTTATGGAAATAAAAGCCAGGACAGGCCAGGCGCAGTGGCGCACGCCTGTAATCCAAACACTTTGGGAGGCCGAGGTGGGTGGATCACCTGAGGTCAGGAGTTCAAGACCAGCCTGGCCATCATGGTGAAACCCCATCTTAAAAAAAAAAAAAAAAAGCCGAGACTTCGAGGCTGGGCTTTTCCATGTTAGTTTCAGTGGAAATGTCTGAAAGAAGACCCTTCAGAAAAGAGGTTTTCACAGCCAGGTGTTCTTGGTGGTGGAGGGAGCAATGGGGTTGTTTGCAGAGAGTAACTTTTTTTTTTTTTAAATAGAGTCTCACTCTGTCACCAGGCTGATGTGCAGTAGCACAATCTTGGCTTACTGCACCCTCCGCCTCCTGAGTTCAAGCAATTCTTTGCCTCAGCCTCCTTAATAGCTGGGACTACAGGTGCTTGCCACCACACCTGGCTAATTTTTTGTATTTTTAGTAGAGATGGGTTGTCACCGTGTTGGCTAGGATGGTTTTGATATCCTGACCTCGTGATCTGCCCGCCTCGGCCTCCCAAAGTGCTGGGATTACAGGTGTAATCCTTTTTTTTTTTTTTTTAAAGACAGAGTCTCACTCTGTTTCCAGCAGGAGTGCAGTGACACAATCATAGCTCACTGCAGCCTTGAACTGCTGGGCTCAAGCAATCCTCCCACCTCAGGCTCCCCAGTAACTGAGACTACAAGTGGGTGCCACCATGCCCAGCTAATTTTTCAAGTTTTTTGTAGAGATGGAGTCCCACTTTGTTGCCCAGGTTGGTCTTCAGCTCCTAGCCTCAAGTGATCCTCCCACCTCAGCCTCTCAAAGTGCTGAGATTACAGGTGTGAGCTAATTCTATTTTTTTAAATAGAGACAGGGTTTCATCATGTTGGCCAGGCTGGCCTTGAACTCCTGACCTCAAGTGATCTGCCTGCCTCGGCCTCTCCAAGTGCTGAGATTACAAGCATGAGCTATCGCGTCCAGCCTAGGCTGAACACTTTTTGGAGGGGTTCTGAACAATAAAACTTACGAGCATCCCCTCAGATTCTTAAACCCATCAGGGGCCAAGGCTAAGGGGCGTGAGAAATCTTGGGTCCATCTGGTTAAAGAAACTAGGACTTTGTCCCCTTTTCCCTTGTGAGTGGACTTTCCTTTTAGTTATCAAAATGTAATAACCCCAACTCCTTGTCACTAAAACAAAAGGGGATTTATTAGCCCTAACAAAAAGGGCACTGTGGCTGTCAGAATGGCTCTCCTTGGCAGCGATCTGAATGCCTGGAAAGAGCTCACAGCCAGCCAGCCACCCCGCAGCTTATCGGCTCCCTCCAGGCACAGTGGAAAGGAGGACTTAACGGGTTGAGTCTTCATTCCTTCCACACTGTGCCAAAGTCCTCCAAGCCAGCTCTGAAGTTGCTACATGGCCCCAATCAGAGATGTTTTTTATTTTATTTTATTTGATTGATTGATTGATTGATTGAGATGGAGTCTCGGTCTGTCACCCTGGCTGGAGTGCAGTGGCACAAACTTGGCTCACTGCAACCTCAGCCTGCTGGGTTCAAGCAATTCTTCTGCCACAGCCTCTCATGTAACTGGGACTACAGGTGCGTGCCACCATGCCCGGCTAATTTTTTGTATTTTTAGTAGAGACAGGGTTTCACCAATGCTGGCCAGGCTGGTCTTGAACTTATGACCTCATGATCTGCCTGCCTCAGCCTCCCAAAGTGCTGGGATTACAGGCCTGAGCCACTGTGCCCAGCCTTTATTTTTATTGTTTGAGGTGGAGTCTTGCTCCATCACCCAGGCTGGAGTGCAGTGGCTCGATCTCATCTCATTGCAACCTGTGCCTTTCAGGGTCAAGCGATTCTCTTGCCTCAGCCTTGCAAGTAGCTGGGATTACAGGCGCCTGCCACCATGCCCAGCTAATTTTTGTATTTAGTATAGAGTTTTACCATGTTGGCCATGCTGTTCTCGAACTCCTGACTGCAAATTATCTGCCTGCCTTGGCCTCCCAAAGTGCCGATTACAAATCCCAAAGTGGAATTACAGACGTGAGCCACTGTACCCGGCCTCCTCTTTATTTTTGAAAGGCTAAAAAGACTATTTGCACACCCTGTTTGTGCATGGGAGAGCAGAGTTGGGATTAAATGTGAGAAGATGTTGGCCTGCTCTAGAAGGCACCCTGGGGCTCGTGCCAGGAATTGTCAGCCTTCCCACCAGCAATCCCCGCGGGCTCATCATTGCCAGGTCATCTGTAGCTTGCTGTCCTTTTCTGGTAGTTTGCTGTAACAGACATTACTAATATTTGAAGGTAATATTATTTGAATGTCCTCACTTAGTAACCCAAATATTATTAGAATATTTGAATTCCAAATGTCCTTGCTTCCTCAAGTTAGGTGAGAACAAGTCAAAGTTCAAGTTGAGTTAATGCAACCATAAACACATGTGACACCTCCTTTCCATTCCTAAGAACAGCTACCTTCAGACTGTGCTAGAGAGACACCAGGAGACTAACCCATCTCAGGTCAATGGAGCTCCGAAGACTCCAGGATTTCCAGGTTTAAACCAAGTGGCAGCTAAAAGAGGAGGAAAACAGGCTGGCCCAGACATGAGGTGTTTTGTTTGTTTGTTTTTTGAGACGGAGTCTTGCTGTCACACAGGCTGGAGTGCAGTGGTGCGATCTCGGGTCACTGCAACCCTTGCCTCCTGGGTAATTCTTCTGTCTCAGCCTCCCAAGTAGCTGGGATTACAGGTGTGTCCCACCACGACTGGCTAATTATTGTATTTTTCATAGAGACAGGATTTTGCTATGTTGGCCAGGCTAGTCTCAAACTCCTGACCTCAAGTGATCGCCCCACCTTGGCCTCCCAGAGTGTTGGGATTACAGGTGTGAGCCACTGCAACCGGCCTGTGAGGTGTTGTAAGCGCAGGTCGTGACCTGGGTTGATGAAGGCTGCAGAGCAAGCCATTGATAGTCTAGAAACCAGACTCAGATAGGCATCTGATCCAGGGACACCTCCGGGCTGAACTTATAGTGGATGTGGGTAGCCCAGCATTGCTTGCTTCATCTGTCAAGGAAGGTCTCTAGATGACGGAGCAGTAGCAGTGCTGGACACAGGCGTCCCCACTGCAGACCACAGCCCCAGAGGTGTGCAGCTGTCCTGCTAGCTCACAGCCCTGTGACTTATTTTTAGATCTATGACTCAGAGGCCTAGACCAGTACTGAGGCCATGGGAAGAAGAGTCTCTGCCTGGGGGCTGGCTTCTTTGGATGGCATGGCTCTGTTTGACACCATGATCTCATTCTCATCAGACCATGGTTTCGGCAATACAACTTCCAGAAGGATACCGTCTCTTTTTTTTTTTCTTTTTTGTTTTGAAACAGAGTCTCGCTCTGTCACCCAGGCTGGAGTGCAGTGGCATGATCTTGGCTCACTGCAACCGCCACCTACCAGGTTCAAGTGATTCTCCTGCCTCAGCCTCCCACGTAGCTGAGACTACAGACATACACCACAACGCCCGACTAATTTTTGTATTTTTAGTAGAGATGGGGTTTCACCATGTTGGCCAGACTGTCTCAAACTCCTGACCTCAAGTGATCCACCCACCTTGGCTTCCCAAAGTGCTGGGATTACAGGTGTGGGCCACTGTGCCTGGCCACCATCTCTTAAGGCTTCCAGATTAGATGCCTTCTCTAAGACAGGTGACAGAGTTTGACAATCAGATTTGTGTTCCCCAAAGTGCATTCTGGCCACTGCATAGAATATGGCACAGAGGAATGATAGGATAATCTGAAGACAGGATAACCAGTGAGGACTTTACTATCGTCCACACAAGAGATGAAGGGGCTTTGAATTAGAGTAGAGGCAGACATTTGCTCACTCAAGATGGGAAACCAAGCACAAATATTTACCTTCTTTGCCTTTAAGACTGCACTAGCTGGGCATGGTGGCTCATGCCTATAATCCCAGCACTTCGGGAGGCTGAGGCAGGCAGATCACCTGAGGTCAGGAATTCAAGACCAGCCTGACCAACACGGTGAAACCCCGTCTCTATTAAAAACACAAAATTAGCCAGGCGTGATGACACACGCCTGTAATCCCAGCTACTCGGGAGGCTGAGACAGGAGAATCGCTTGAACCCAGAAGGTGCTGGTTGCACTGAGGCGAGATCACGCCACTGCACTCCAGCCTGGGCAACAGGAGCAAAACTCCATCTCAAAAAAAAAAAAAAAGGCTGCTCTGCCTATGGAGTAGCCATTCTTTTATTCCTTTACTTTTTTAATAAAGTTGCTTTCATTTAAAAAGACCGCTTTAAAATATCAACAAATGAATAAATTAACAGTTATAAATAGAATTGGGCAGAAAAAACTCAAGTATTTTTCTTTCTAAAATAATTTTATATATATATATATATATATATTTTTTTTTTTTTTTTTTTTTTAGTGAGAGTCTCGATCTTTTGCCAGGCGCTAGGCTGGAGTGCAGTGGTGCTATCTCGGCTCACTGCAACCTCTGCCTCCCGGCTTCAAGCAATTCTCCCGTGTCAGCCTCCCCAGTAGTTGGAACTACAGGCGTGCACCACCACGCCCAGCTAATTTTTGTATTTTAGAAGAGACAGGGTTTCACTATGTTGGCCAGGATGGTCTCCATCTCTTGACCTCGTGATCCGCCTACCTCAGCCTCCCAAAGTGCTGGGATTACAGGCATGAGCCACCGCGCCCGGCCTATTTTTATATATTTTTTGAGACAGAATCTGGCTCTGTTGCCCAGGCTGGAGTGGAATGGCACAATCATTTCTCACTACGCTACTTAACCTTAACCTCACTACAGCCTTAACCTCCTGGGCTCAAGGGATCCTCGTACCTCAGCCTCCTGAGTAACTGGGGCCAGAGGCACACGCCACTATGCCCAGCTAATTTTTACATTTTTAAAATGTTATTTATTTTTTTAAGACAGGGTCTCACTGTGTTGCCCAGCCTATAATGCAATGGCATGATCATGGCTCACTGCAGCCTCGACTTCTTGAGCACAAGCAGTCCTCCTTCCTCAGCCTCCTGAGTAGCTGGGACCACAGGGACATGCCAGCATGCCTGGCTAACTTTTTAGTTTTCTTTGTAGAGATGGGGTCTCCCTGTGTTGCCTAGGCTGGTCTCAATCTCTTGGCCTCAAGTGATCCACCTGCCTCGACTTCCCAAAGTGCTAGGATTACAGGCATAAGCCACCTGCACCCGGCCAAGACTCTTTTGTTTGTTTTTTGAAACAGTATGCTGCTTAATTATAATCCATACTGACTGCAGCAGTGAGAAACAGGTTTGTTCACTACTTGTGCATACCTTCAATTAGGTTTCCTGTTTCCAAGTCCCCTTCTCACTTGCGTCTTGCTGTTGCACCTGCCGGCTCACAGGCAAAAGCCTTCCAGAGGCCAGGCAGGTGGCTCCTCTCACACATTAGCGCCTCTTGCGAGTGGTCCAGGCGGCAGCACCCTATGCTCTGCCTGGGGTTGCCATGCTTCCAGCTGCTCTTGTCAATCTAGAAAGTTGCTGAAAAATACCTCACAGGGCCAGGCACAGTGGCTCACGCCTGTAATCCCAGCACTTTGGGAAGCCAAGGCGGGTGGATCACTGAGGTCAGGAGTTCAAGACCAGCCTGGCCAACATGGTGAAACTCCATCTCTACTAAAAATACGAAAATTAGCCAGGTGTGGTGGTAGGTGCCTGTAATCTCAGCTACTTGGAAGGCTGAGGCAGGAGAATTGCTTGAACCCAGGAGGCAGAGGTTGCAGTGAGCCGAGATTGCGCCACTGCACTCTAGCCTAGACAACAGAGTGAGACTCAGTCTCAAAAATAAATAAATAAATAAATAAATATCAGTGATTAAAAGGAAAAAAAAAGGAATCTTCTTCTCTGTAGGTATCTGTGGGAGCTGAAGAGATTGGCATCCTACACCAAAGCCCTCTGGAATTCAGAAATCTCAAGAATATTGATCACTACCTTAAAGCAAACACTGCTAGTTAACAAATCCTGGTCACACAGAGAGCTCCTTCTAATGACAGCCAAGAATCCTCTGATATTTTAATAAAGGCTACTACAGGAAAGAAACCAGACAAACCATAGCAAAGGAAAAAAGTAGGAGAAAACAAACTAAGAGATACAAGGATTACATTTTTTTTCTTTTTTGAGATGGAGTCTTGCTCTGTAGCCCAGGCTGGAGTGCAGTGGTGCAATCTTGGCTCACCGCAACCTCTGCCTCCCAGGTTTAAGTGATTCTCCTGCCTCAGCCTCCTGAATAGCGGGGACAACAGTCATGCACCACCCAGCCGGGCTAATTTTTGTAATTTCGTAGAGATAGGGTTTTACCATGTTGGCCAAGCTGGTCTCAAACTCGTGGCCTCAAGTGATCTGCCTGCCTTAGCCTCCCAAAGTGCTGGGAGTACAGGCATGAGCTACTGCACCCGGCCAAATGGGCAGCTTTTATATCTAAGTAAAAGAGACTTCTAGTGAAAGCACAAGGAGGATGGTACGAAAAAATTATACAGCCGGGCACGATGGCTCAAGCCTGTAATCCCAGCACTTTGGGAAGCCGAGGTGGGCGGATCACAAGGTCAGGAATTCAAGACTAGCCTGACCAACATGGTGAAACCCCATTTCTACTAAAAATACAAAAATTAGCCAGCTGTGCAGTAAGCAGAGATCATGCCACTGCACTCCAGTCTGGGCAACGGAGCGAGACTCTGTCTCAAAAAAAAACCAAAAGAAACAAGAAAACATGAGAAAGAAGATGTGACAGAGACCTTACTGTCTAGAAAGCGCCCTGAGAAGGAATTCCAGTAAACAAAGGAATGGAAAACATGGTTCCAGTGAAGGTGAAATCCGATCATGCAATCATTGCTGACTCCTGGAAGCAATATATTTGAGTTTTATTTTTATCTTTTTTGAAAATTGTTTTTCTCTTTTAGAGATGAGAATCTCACTGTGTTGCCCAGACTGGTCTCAAACTCCTCGGCTCAAGCTATCTGTCTGCCTCAGCATCCCAAAGTGCTGGGATTATTGGCATGATCCACCGCACTCAGCCTGTTTGGATTTTAGGAGAATGGTGGGAGGTTATGGAAGAACAGTCTCTACGAAAAAAAAGGAGATTTTGTAGACTAAGTCATAGTGTGGTTGAGGAGTTGGAAAAACTTGATAATATAATAAAGGCAACAAATATCAGTAAGAATGAACATTCAGAGACTCCAGAAAAATAACAAAGTTGTACAGACAATAACAGTCCAAAGAAGAAATGGTCTGAAATAAACTAGAAAGTTGGTGCGTACAAGGAGAATGGAATAGATTCCAAGTAACAGAGAACAACCAAGAGCCAATCAGAAACTCTAGGGGAAAAAATTGTAAACAAACAAAAAGAAAACCAAGATAATACCTACAGCCAGGTGCAGTGGCTCATGCCCATAATTTCAGCACTTTGGGAGGCGGAAGCAGGCAGATCACTTGAGCCCAGGAGTTCAAGACTAGCTTGGGCAACATGGCAAAACCATGTCTCTACAAAAAATTAAAACTTTGCCAGGTGTGGTGGCACACCTGTAGTCCCAGGTACTCTGGAGGCTGGGGTGGGAGGATTGCCTGAGTCCAGGAGGTTGACGTGAGCTGTGTTCGCACCACTGCATTTCAGCCTGAGTGAGAGTGAGACCCTGTCTCAAAACAAAAGGCTCACTGGAGATTGTTGGTGATCTTACCAAGAACTGTTTTAGTGGAATAGGTCAAGCGGCTTGAGAAGTGAAGTCTCCTTTCATTTCAGGAGTCTTGACAGTTAAACAGGAGTGGGAGGTGTAGGATCCCAGGATAATCTCCTTTTTCTTTCTTTCTTTCTTTTTTTTTTTTTTTGAGACAGAGTCCTGCTCTGTTGCCCAGGCTGGGGTGCAGTGGTGCAATCTTGGCTCACTGCAACCTCCACCTCCCGGGTTCAAGCAATTCTCCTGCTTTAGCCTCCTGAGGAGCTGGGACTACAGGTGCACACCATCACGCCCAGCTGATTTTTTTGTATTTTAGTAGAGACAGGGTTTCACCGTGTTGCCCTGGCTGCTCTCGAATTCCTGAGCTCAGGCAGTCCACCTGCCTCGGCCTCCCAAAGTGCTAGGATTACAGGCATGAGCCACTGTGCCCAGCCTCTCTTTTTTCTTTTTTGGTTAGAGATGGGGTCTCACTATGTTGCCCAGGCTGATCTTGAACTCCCGGGCTTAAGCGATATACCTGCCTCACCAATCATAGCTCACTGCAGCCTCAATCTCTGGGGTTCAAGTGATCCTCCCACCTCAACCTCCTAAGAAGCCGAGACAACAGGTATGTGCCACCATGCCCGGTTAATTTTTTAATTTTTTGTAGAGATGAGGTCTCGCTATGTTGCCCAAGCAATCCTGGCCTCAAGCAATCCAATCCTACCCTCAAGCAATCCAATCCTACCACCTCAGCCTCCCAAAGTGCATGAGCCACTGCACCCAGCCCCTTCCTCCTTTTAATAGGGCCTGGGATGCAGATGAGGCTGATTTAGAGTGTGGTTAAGTGTCTGAAACTGTTTCCATCCAACAGCCACCAGCTCTTCTTTGAAATAGATGGCAAGAGGCCGGGCGCGGTGGCTCACGCCTGTAATCCCAGCACTTTGGGAGGCCGAGGCGGGTGGATCACGAGGTCAAGAGATCGAGACCATCCTGGTCAACATGGTGAAACCCTGTCTCTACTAAAAATACAAAAATTAGCTGGGCGTGGTGGCACGTGCCTGTAGTCCCAGCTACTTGGGAGGCTGGGGCAGGAGAATTGC
>PVKV010032982.1:0-19193 GCA_004027835.1 Alouatta palliata
TGGCTCACGCCTGTAATCCCAGCACTTTGGGAGGCCGAGGCGGGTGGATCACGAGGTCAAGAGATCGAGACCATCCTGGTCAACATGGTGAAACCCTGTCTCTACTAAAAATACAAAAATTAGCCGGGCATGGTGGCACATGCCTGTAGTCCCAGCTACTTGGGAGGCTGAGGCAGGAGAATTGCTTGAACCCAGGAGGTGGAGGTTGCGGTGAGCCGAGATTGCGCCATTTCACTCCAGCCTGGGTAACAAGAGCGAAACTCCATCTCAAAAAAAAAAAAAAAATTACAAAGTACCTTCAACATTACATGGTCTCATCTGACCATCAGAATATAATTTTAATTTGTGAGAAAAAAAGCTATTTATTTTGCTTTGGTTAATACAGTTTATTTCCTGGACTATTGGCTCAAATTTGCTTCAAGCTTAAAAATTTAAATTTAGGTTTAAAATGTAAGACAGAGTCATAACACGTACAGCATTTCATTCACACACTTACTGTTTATACCAAAAAAGGCTAACTTACCTCAGTCTGTAAGAGCAGCACATGAAAGTTGGAGATGGATTGTCTATTAATGCCTAGGAATTCAAATTTACTTGTCAGGGTATTTGCCAGTTCTCCAATCTGAAACTACAATGCAGAAAAGAAAAAAAGTGAAACTAGAATCCGTGATATTTTCTTTATTATATACAATCCTTCATTTACACAGACATCAGAAATATGGGTCTGCCTATAAAAAGCCTTCCCCAAACAGCTATAGTTAGTTATCCAGAATATAAAATTCTAATTTATAGTAACATAATACACATAACAAAGTGACAAACAATGACAGAAGGTCCACAGGAATCAAATACATATCTACATAATCATAATGCATTTTATTACTTAAAACAATTTTTTTTTTTTTTTTTAGATGAAGGTCCTCCTATTGCCCAGGATGCTCCCGAACTCCTGGTCTCAAGCCATCCTTCTGCGTCAGTCTCCCAAAGTGCTGAGATTACAGATGTGAGCCACTGTGCCCAGCCCATCATAATGCATTCTAATACAACATGGAATTCAATAGTTGCAAATGGATCCCAATCTTGAAAAGCTAAACTCAAAGAGTAGAAGTAGAATGGTGGTTGCCAGGGGCTGGAAAGAGGGGGATCTGGGGAGATACTGGTCAAAGAATACAAGCTTTCAGTTATAAAATAAATTGTGGGGCCAGGAGTGGTGGTTTGCACCTGTAATCCCAGCACTTTGGGAAGCTGATGCAGGAAAGTATGAAGTCAAGAAATGAAAACCATCTTGACTAACATGGTGAAACCCCATCTTTACTGAAAATACAAAAATTCGTTGGGCATGGTAGCGAGCGCCTGTAGTCCCAGCTACTGTGGAGGCTGAAGCAGAATTGCTTGAACCCAGAAGGCAGAGGTTGCAGAGAGCCAAGGTCATGCTACTGCACTCCACTGCACTCTCATCTGGAGAAAAAGCGAGACTGTCTCAAAAAAATAAATAAAACAAAATAAATTCGGAGAATCTAAAGTACAGCATGGTGACTACAGTTAGTAATACTGTATTATATACTTGAAATTTGTTAATAGTATAGATTTTAAGTGTTATCCCCACATACACACACAAGAGAACTCCGCAAGGTAAGGTGACATGTAAGTTAATTTACCTGATCCGTGATAATCATAATATATACATATAACAAATTATCACATGGAAGATATATATGTAGTCGATTACAGCTCAACAAAGCTGCAAAAAATAGATCCTGAATGATATAAATACCAATATTGCCAAACTGCCATTTATCCATTAATTGCTTGTATTAGCCACCTGCTGAAGCCTGAAACAAAATTAAATAACCCAGTCCCTTCTACTTGGTTGTTCCCAACCAGTAACTGGATACTCTTTGAAGGTAAAAGAATATGTTAAGTGGTTTTCCCAACAGACCACCCTTAAATAGTCAATACTTATTTGATCCAACTCTCCCATGAGATTAGGTTAGAAATGTAATTTGGATCCAGGCCCGGTGGCTCATGCCTGTAATCCTAGCACTTTGGGAGGCCAAGGTAGGAGGATCACGAGGTCAGGAGTTCAAGACCAGCCTGGCCAACGTGATGAAACCCCATCTATGAAAGGAAAAAAAAAAAAAAGCAATTCAAACTAAATTTGCATTTGTGTAAAGACAAATATTTCACACAAGAATTAAATCTGCGACTTTTCTCCGAATCTAGAGAAGCCTATAAGCTACTGCTTCTCAAACTGAGGCTTAATTTGAAGAAAGCATTTAAGCATTTAGAATTTTAAATAATTTCTCAGCATCAAGTCAGCATTATAAGTCATTATTTCAGACTTAAACATGATCTTTTCACCTAACCAAGTAAACAATTTAGGTTTGGAAACAGTAAAGATTACTTTTACTACTTGCTAACAGGAAGCAGTTTAATGACTGGCATTAAAAAAAAAATTGATGTGCCAGGCATGGTGGCGCACACCTGTAATCCCTGGGAGGCTGAGGGAGAAGAATCGCTTAAACCTGGGAGGTGGAGATTGCAGTGAGCCAAGACTGCACCACTGTACTCCAGCCTGGGCAATGGAGTGAGACCTCATCTCAAAAAAAAAAAATACATAAATTAAAAAAAAATTGTAACGTTGCATTAAGTAATATACATACTTTCAAATCCTGTTCTTCTTCTACTTTTGGTGTTGTCTGTACTTTTATTTTCTCTGGAGATTCTTCTACTTCCACCTCTTTATCTGAATTCTCATCTATTTTTTCTGAATTTTCAGCACCAATTACTGTAAAAGAAAACATGGAAAATTAAACTGAAGTACCAATACTTAAAGAACACTATATCCAGCAGATATCTGCAAAAGATTATTAGTTCTTTTCCTCTTGCCTGTTTTATTTACTTGTTAAAACCCTTGTAACTTATCAGCCTACTGCCTTTATAAGCAACAAATCCAGGGCCAGGCATGGTGCCTCATGCCTGTAATCCCAGCACTTTGGGAGGCCAAAGTGGGCGGTTCACAAGGTCAGGAGATGGGACCGTCCTGGCCAACACGGTGAAACCACATCTCTACTAAAACTACAAAAAATTAGTTGGGCGTGGTGGCACACGTCTGTAGTCCCAGCTACTCGGGAGGCTGAGGCAGGAGAATCACTTGAACATGGGAGGTGAAGGTTGCAGTAAGCCAAGATCGTGCCACTGCACTCCAGCCTGCGCAACAGAGCGAAACTGTCTCAAAACAAACAAACAAACAATCCTTTATAATCAACTTTCTTAAAATACATCTATAAATAAAATTTATTCTATCAAATTACTGTGTAGTTCTGCTTTCCCTTTCTCCGTAATACCTTTTCCAACCTTCTCTTCCAGAATACCACTGCTTCAATTACTTATAATAGCTAGACAGCAAGCCTGAGACATGTGACAATTCTTTAACATAGGCAGGTGCTCAAAATCACAGCATCATTTTTATCATTATCATTACTATTTTTTTATTAAAATACTGAGTTTTATTTCACATGTATATTTTTGTCTCCCCACCATTTCCATGTCTGACCACCACTACTACGTCCCATCATAACATTTCATACATACTTAAAACCAAGCAAAGAATGGAGTTCCATCTTTAAAAACTACAAGCATTTTGGACAACACATTCCTGGCAATGGAATCTGGACAACATTTATCAAACACCGTAGGGAAAATTCTCACTCTGCATTATAAAAAGGACAGCCAGACATCAACTGTTACAGAATTGAAATAAGATGGAAAATTTTTAACAAATTATTTAAACTATTTTCTTAAAGAGACTTCCTCCACTGCCAGAGATCTTGAATTGCCTGCTGGTCAGTCATCCGGAAGCTATTCTTCACATAATTGATGAACTTGGCTTTCACTCTGGGAAGAGAACCACCTTTTTCTATACTAGCTTGCATTTTTGCTTTTAATCTTCTACAGAACTAGGTCCTTTTGGTGTTTTAGGAGTTTTTTCCTGTTTTTTGAAGGATTCTTGTCCTTTTGATCTTGGTGTTGATGATGGTTTTGAGTCTTTTCCATTTGATTTGACTTTTGTGCATTTTTGGCTGGAGTATCATGTACAGATTTCTTCACTGGCACTTTTTCTTCAGTTTCCTCATCATCAAAATCATGATCAGCAGCAGCAGCAGCAGCAAGTTTTACTTTTTTCTGTGGAACCTTGCTACCACCTCCAGGGGCAGACCGCTTTCCAGACACACTTAAGAGTTTCACATCCTCCTCCTCCTCATCTTCTGATTCTGCAACTTCCTCCACAAAGTGCTGTCCACTGATATGCTCTGGCCCTGAACCCACACTTCAATTGTAAGACCACTGGTGGTGTTATTTCAAAGCCCCCGAGGGAAACTGTTGGCTGTACAGACATTTTCCAAGTTGCCAGTGTTACTTTAATTGGACTGCCTTCGTAATTCATTGCCTCTGCTTCAACAATGTGCAATTCATCCTTTGCACCAGCTCCTAAACTGACCGTTCTTAAAGGCAATTAATTGGTGCTCATTTTCATCATTATCCACCTTAAAGTGATAATCTTTGTCGGCCTTTAGTTCACAACCAAAAAGATAGTTCTGGGGCCTCAGGAGGCCCTTGTCCATCCATGTCCATCGAATCTTCCATCGGGTGGCGACACGCACTTACATGGAAGAGAAGGCAGATGGAGATAAACGACCACTGCTCAAAAGAACAGCCGCTCAGGACGGACTCACAGACTCATTATTATTTTTTAGAGACGGGGTCCCATTCTGTTGCCCAGGCTGGACTGCACTGGCATGATATTGGCTCACTGTAACCTCAACCTCCTACCCTCAAGGGATCCTCCCACCTCAGTCTCCCAAATAGTAGAGACAAACTCTCTCAGTGTTGCCAAGGTTGGTCTGAAACTCTTGGGCTCAAGTAATCCTTCTGCCTCAGCCTACCAAAATGCTGGGATTAAAGGTGTGAGCCAATGCATCTGGCCTAAAACTTCATATTAAGTCCTTAACCTTATATTATAATAGCCTGGATCTCCATTTATCTGATCATTAATATTCCCTCTTTATTATAAAATTATCTGAACTAAAATCTTCCCACTAATCCCATTAATTTTTAATGCCAATGTAAGTCTTCTATCTGGTGGTAGGTACAAGAATTTAACAATTTTAAGGGTGGCTAGAGTTTAAGACTAGAATGTTTGGAGGGTAAGTAAGCAGGATCTGTTAAGTTAGAATGTACATACCCCTTTAAGCTAGCAATGTAACACTAGGAATCTTTACTGCTGTCAAACTAAAACGTGCATAATAAAATATATTCAACATGATGTTTACCAAAGTATTATTTATTGTGAAACAAAATGCATGTAACAAAGAACAAAACCAGCTCAGTGAGGTAGCGCAAGCCTATGATTCCAGCACTTTGGGAGGGTGAGGCAGGAGCATCACTTGAGCCCAGGAATTCAAAGTTGCTTTATGATTATGTCAATTGCATTCCAGCCTGGGTGACAGTAAATTTCTTTCTCTTTAAAAAAAAAAAAAAAAAAAATTCAAGTAAATAGGCCAGGCACAGTGGCTCATGCCTGCAATCCCAGCACTTGTAGGAAGCAGAGATGGGCTGATCACCTGAGGTCAGGAGTTCGAGACCAGCCTGGCCAACATGGTGAAACCCTCCCTGTCTCTACTAAAAATACAAAAATTAGCTGGGCATGGTGGCATGTGCCTGTAATCCCAGCTACTTGGGAGGCTGACACAGGAGAATCCGTTGAACTTGGGAGGTGGAGGTTGCAGTGAGCCAAGATCGTGCCACTGCACTCTAACTTGGGTGACAGAGTAAGAGCCAGTCTCAAAAAAAAAAAAAAAATCAAGTAAATATAACACAGTGTATTAGAACATCAAAGCACTGACCAACCTGGCCAACATAGTGAATCCCTGTCTCAACTAAAAATGGCTTGTGCCTGTAGTCCCAGCTACTTGAGAGGCTGAGGCAGGACAATCACCTGAACCCAGGAGACAGCAGTTGCAGTGAGCCAAGATCACAGCAATCCAGCCTGGGCAACACAGCAAGATTCCATCTCAAAACAAAACAAAACTTTATTAAAAAAAAAAGGCTGGGTGTGGTGGCTCACACCTGTAATCCAAGCACTTTGGAGGCCAAGGCGGGCAGATCACCTGAGGTTGGGAGTTCAAGATCAGCCTGACCAAGATGGTGAAACCCCGTCTTTATAAAAAAAATAAAAATAAATAAAAAACAAAACAAAACAAAAAAAGAATATCAAAATATTATATCACTACCTTCATGGTTTCAGTCATTATGTTCCTTTAGCTTCCGCATGGATAGCTCTTTAAGCACAATATACATATATTCTTATATATATATTTTTCCCCAGGAGGACACAGTCTCACTGTCACCCAGGCTGAAGTGCAGTGGCACAAACTCTGCTCACTGCGGCTTCCATCTCCTGGGTTCAAGTGATTCTCCTGCCTCAGCCTCCCATGTAACTGGGATTACAGGTGAGGACCACCATGCCAGATAATTTTGTATTTTCAGTAGAGACAGGGTTTCACCATGTTGGCCAGGATGGTCTCAAAATCCTGACCTCAAGTGATCTGCCTGCCTTGGCCTCCCAAAGTGCTGGGATTACAGAGGTGAGCCACCACACCCAGCCAAAGCACAGTATTTTTGCTTATTTCTGTATTTATATACATAGAATATTAATGTATGCATTTTTCATGGCTTTTTTTGTTCAACATAACTGTTTTCCTTTCCTTTTTTTTTTGTGATACGGAGTCTCACTTTATTGCTGAAGCTGGAGTGCGGTGAGCCATCTCAGCTCACCACAACCTGACTCCCCAGTTCAAGCGATTCTCCTGCCTCAGCCTCCTAGCTGGGATTATAGGCATGCGCCATCACACCCAGCTCATTTTGTAGTTTTGGTAGAGACAGGATTTCATCATGTTGGCCAGCCTGGTCTTGAACTCCTGACCTCGGGTGATTCACCCGCCTTGGCCTCCCAAAGTGCCGGGATTACAGGTGTGAGCCATTGCGCCCAGTCTGTTTTTTTCTTTTTCTTTTGAAGCAAGGTCTCGCTCAATCACCTATGATGGAGTGTACTGGTGTAATCATAGCTCACTGCTGCCTTGAACTTTTTAGAGATAGGGTCTTGCTATGTTATACAAGCTGGTCTTGATACCTGGCCTCCAAACAATCCTCCTGCTTTGCCCTCCCAAAGTAAATATTATTGTTTCTATGATTAAAGCACACTGATACACATAATTACGGTACATTAATTTTTTTTTTTTTTTGAGATGGAGTTTCACTCTTGTTGCCCAGGCTGGAGTGCAATGGTATGGATTTCGGTTCACTGCAACCTCTATCTCCCAGGTTCAAGCGATTTTCCTGCCTCAGCCTCCTGAGTAGCTGGGACTACTGGCATGCACCACCACGCCAGACTAATTTTTTTCATTTTTAGAAGAGATGGGGTTTCCCCATATTGGCTAGGCTAGTCTCAAACTCCCGACCTCAGGTGATCCACCCGCCTCGGCCTCCCAAAGTGCTGGGATTACAGGCATGAGCCACTGTGTCCGGTGGGTACATTCATTTTGTCACTGTTGCTTAGTATTCCTTTGTAAGAATACACCACAATTTATCTGTAATACCTTTGATGGACATTTAAGTGCCCTATAGGGTTTTTTGTTCATAGTACAAATGCAGCCATTTTTTAAAGACTGAACATGGACACAATTTAAATGTCCATCACCAGTAAGAAGGGTTAAATACATACATCTATACCACTCAGTTTTAACCAATAAACAATGATTAATACAATTTTTAAGGCACGTTATTAAGTAAAAACTGTATGTTGCCTAACAATCTATATGCTCTCATATATGGCAAAATTTACATATATACAAACACAAACACACTCATACATACTTAACTATAAACATATATAATGAACATGGTCAGCCGGGCACGGTGGCTCATGCCTGTAATCCCAGCACTTTGGGAGGCCGAGTTGGGTGGATCACCTGAGGTCAGGAGTTCAAGACCAGCCTGACCAACATGGTAAAACCCTGTCCCTATTTAAAAAAAAAAAAAAAAAAAGGTCTGGAAGGACATATGTATATAAAGGATAGAGAAAACAGCCAGGCACAGTGGCTCACGCCTATAATCCCAGACTTTGGGCGGCCGAGGTGGGCAGATCACCTGAGGTTAGGAGTTTGAGACAAGTCTGGCTAACATGGTGAAACTCGTCTCTACTAAAAGCACAAAAATTAGGCTGGGCGCAGTGGCTCATTCCTGTAATCCTACCATTTTGGGAGACCAAGGCAGGTAGATCACCAGGTCGAGTCTGAGACCAGCCTGACCAACATAGTGAAACCCGGTCTCTACTGAAAATACAAAAAGTAGGTGGGTGTGGTGGTGGGCACCTGTAATCCCAGCTACTCAGGGGGCTGAGGCAGAAGAATCGCTTGGACCCAGGAGGTGGAGATCATGCCATTGTACTCCAGCCTGGGCAACAAGAGTGAAACTCTGTTTTTAAAAAAAAAAAAAAAAAGAAAAGAAAAAACTTAGCTGGGCATGGTAGTGCATGCCTCTTATCCCAGCTACTTGGGAGACTGAGGCAGAGAATCTCTTGAACCTGGAGGTGGAGGTTGCAATGAGCAGAGATCGTACCACTGCACTCCAGCCTGGGGGACAGAGTGAGATTCCATCCCAAAAAAATGAAAGAAAGAAAAAGAATGGACCACAGGGGTAGAGAGAAATAGATAAAGAGGATTTACAGAATTTTTCTTTACATTTTTCCAAACTGTCAACTGAAAAGAAAAAAATTTGCTAGGCGCGATGGCTCACACCTATAATCTCAGCACTTTGGGAGGTGCAAGCAGTCCAATCCCGAGGTCAGAAGTTTGAAACCAGCCTGGCCAACATGGCGAAACCCCTTCCCTACTAAAAATACAAAAAGTTAGCCAGGAGTGGTGGTCGGCACCTGTAATCCCAGCTACTTGGGAGGCTGAGGCAGGAGAATCTGGGAAGCAAGAGTTTGCAGTGAGCCCAAATTGCGCCATTGCACTCCAACCTGGGCAAAAGTACGAGACTGTCTCAAAAACAAAGAATTAAGGCCAAATGGAGATTAAAATATTAGCTTTATCTAGGATGATCTCTGAAAATAGACTGAAAAACGCAGCAGGATGTCTTGAACTTTACCATCAATAAAGGGTAAGGTCCTCATTACCCCAAATGAAGACAACTTGGGTACTCACGACATAACCAAACTCTCTACCCACCCACCCAGAGGCTGGACAATGTAGACAAAGAAGGAAGAAATGGGACTAGGCTCTGAATACAGCACCCAGCGGATGTCAGCCTCTTTGACTCTTACTCCTTTACAAGAAATAGAACAGGAAAAAGTAGAGCAGTAGATGGAAGCTTTCTTCCCACTATTTCTCCCAAAGGGTAGAAGTAAAATCTCCTGTTTTGTTAAAAACAAAAAAAGAGTTCCCTTCCCCTCTACATCTTTGAACTCTAAAGTTTAACGTAAAGCATAAATTACCAGTCTCTCCATTTTCTGGAGTATCTCGTCCAGTTTTACTAGAACTCCTGCTGGTAGATTCAGGACTGGTAGCTCGAACAAACATCTTCCATTTTCCTCTTTTAGACATAAGCCTACGCGTTCCATCTTGAGATGCTGGCTGGCTGACATCAGAACGTGGACTAGACCCTGACACACTACCATCTCCTTCCTCCAAGGCTCGCAACTCTGCCTACAAAGAACATGACAATTAAGTTAGTGTCATTAACTGCTTATCAGTATGTCTAAGCAGAATAATAGCCATGACTATGCTGTTGAAATTTAAATCCTTTGAGAACAGGAAGCTTTTTTTTTTTTTTTGAGACGGAGTTTTGCTCTTACTGCCCAGGCTGCAGTGCAATGGCGTGATTACAGCTCATCACAACCTCCACCTCCCGGGTTCAAGCAATTCTCCCGCCTTAGCCTCCCAGGTAGCTGCGATTACAGCCATGCACCACCACATCTGGCTAATTTTGTATTTTTAGTAAGAAGGAGTTTCTCCAAGTTGGTCAGGTTGTTCTCAAACTCCTGGCCTTAGGTAATCCGCCCACTTCTGCCTCCCAGTGTGCTGGGATTACAGGTGTAAGCCACTGCACCCGGCCAGAAGCAGATATTTATTTTTGGAGACAGGATCTTCCTCTGTTGCCCAGGTAGGAGTGCAGTGGCATGATCATGGCTCATTGCAGCTTCAATCTCCTGAGCTCAAGCTATCCTCCCACCTCAGCCTTCCAGATAACTGGGACTAAAGACACATGTCATCACACGTGTTTTTTCCTTTTTTAATAAGAATTTTTATCTGGATATGTTTCTCACATTGGTCTCACTGTGAGTTCTCACTGCTGAACTCAAGTGATCTCCTGCTCAGGCTCCCAAAATTTTGGGATTATAGACATGAGCCACTGCACTTGGCCTACTCAATTTTTTTTTTATTTTACAAATTTTTTGTGGGTACAGAGTAGGTGTATTTATTTATGGAGTTTGAGATGTTTTGACACAGGTACGCAATGTGAAAAAAGCACATCATGGAGAATGGGATAACCATCCCTTCAAGCATTTATCCTTTGAATTACAAATAATCCAACTCCATTCTTTAAAGTTATTTTAAAATATACAACTATTATTGACTACAGTCACCTTACTGTGCTATTAAATAGTAGGTCTTACTCATTCTATTTTTTTCTGGTACCCGTTTTTATTGATTGTCAGCTATCAAAAGCATCACAAGGACCAAAAACTTACAACTGTGTAGTTTAAAGTTTTTGCTGCATAAGCCTCAACATAACCAGATAATGGGATAAAAAAACAAAACCCCAATAATGCTTTTAAGTCAAGCACAATGATTCCTGTAGAATAGTACCGAGGAAAAAACATATTTCAAATAACTTTGAAAAGCTTACTTTTTTCCTTTCCAAAACTAGCTCTAGTTCAAGGGTATCTTGCTCCTCTTCTTCCTCACTTTCTCCAGACTGGACAACACTGCAAAGATCCTCCTGAGACGGGTCTTCAATATTGTCCAGCATAATTTCCTGTGGCTTCACTATTGTCACTGCTTCTTCTACTGTTGTACTTATTTCTTTCACTTCTGAAACCGGCTCTTCTTTACAAATTACTTTTCTTCTCCATCTCTCTTCTTCTTCTTTTATTCCCTCCGGCAATAAAGGAGCAAGCAGCGATGCTGCCACCCCTTTCTTCTCCTCCTCACTATTTGAGAGAGCCTGAATTCCTTCATTTACTTCCTATAAAGAACAAAATAATTTAGTCTCATTTAATTCTTAAAGAAATCTCATATCATTCAATTGTTAATACTAACTGTTTTCAGTAGCTGAATACTGAGGGTAAAAACCATTTACTCCCAACAGGTAAGTATATATTTATATCATTATATACTACTTTAGAAAGACACTGATTGAATTAGAGCCTAGCTCTAGGTGGGATCCAAATATATCCTCCCTGCTATTCTCAGGATGTCAAAAGGCAGACTAGTATAAACAGAAATAGATTTAACATCAATATTTTGTCAGTTCATCACATGACTGGATAAATCTTTACCTTCTTCTGTATGATGAGAATTTTTTTTTTTTTTTTTTTTTTTTTTTTTTTAAGAGTCTCACTCTGTTGCCCAGGAGTGCAGTTGCCTGATCTCAAGTTACTGCAACTTCTGCCTCCCGGGTTCCAGCAATTCCTCTGACTCAGCTTCCCAAGTAGCTGGGATTACAGGAATATGTCACCACACCCAGATAATTTTTTTTTTTTTTTTTTTGAGACAAAGTCTCACTCTTGTTGCCCAGGCTGGAGTGCAATGGTGCAATGTTGGCTCACTGCAACCTCTGCCTCCTGGGTTCAAGTAATTCCCCTGCCTCAGCCTCCTAAGCAGCTGGGATTACAGGCATGCACCACCATGCCTGGCTAATTTTTTTGTATTTTTAGTAGAGACAGGGTTTCACCATGTTGGCCAGGCTGGTCTTGAACTCCTGACCTCAGGTGATCTGCCCGCCTCAGCCTCTCAAGGTACTGGAATTACAGGTGTGAGCCACCACACCTGGCCTGATGAGAAAATGTAGTAGGTATGACATGAAGGTGATTTAGACTAAAGTGAACTATTCCTGATCTCAAGTGATCCGCCCATCTTGGCTTCCTAAAGTGCTAGGATTACAGGTGTGAGCCACTGTGCCTAGCTCGATTTTATTATTTTAAAGTATTTTTTTTGGGCTAGATGCAGTAGCTCACACCTATAACGTAAGCACTTTGGGACGCCAAAGCAGAAGGCGCTCAGGAGTTGAGACCTGTCTGGGCAACACGGTAAGACTTCATCTCTCAAAAAAAAAAAAAAAGTCGGGTATAGTGTCGCATGCATGTAGTCCCAGCTACTCAGGAGGCTGAGGCAGGATTGCTTGAGCTCGGGAGAGTAAAGCTGCAGTTAGCCATGGCTGATCCACTCTACTCCAGCCTGGGTGACAGAGTCAGATCCTGTCTCAAAAATAAGTAAGTAAAAAGGCCAGGCACAGTGGCTCGCATCTGGAATCCCAGCTCTTTGGGAGGCTGAGGCAGGTAGCTCACTTGAGGTCAGGAGTTCAAGACCAGCCTGACCAATATGGTGAAACCTCATCTCTACTAAAAAAATAGAAAAACTGCTGGGCAGTGGCTCACGCCTGTAATCCCAACACTTTGGAAGACCTTTGAGATCAAGGGTTTGAGACCAGACATCTGAGACAGACATCTGAGATCAAGGGTTTGAGACCAGCTGAGCCAACATGGTGAAACTCCGTCTCTGATAAAAATACAAAAATTAACTGGGCTTAGTGGCGGGTGCCTATAATCCCAGCTACTCGGGAGGCTGAGGCAGGAGAATCACTTGAGCAGGGGAGGTGGAGGTTGCAGTGAGCTGAGACAGTGCCACTGCACTCCGGCCCGGGCAACAGAACGGAAAAAAGCTGGGCGCGGTGGCTTGCCCCTGTAATCCCAGCACTTTGGGAGGCTGGGCTGGGTGGATCACAAGGTCAGAAGATCAAGATCAGCCTGGCCAACATGATGAAACCCCATCTCCACTAAAAATACAAAACTTAGCCGGACACAGTGGCAAGTGAACTATAATCCCAGCTACTCAGAAGGCTGAGGCAGGACAATTGCTTGAACCTGGGCAGCAGAGGTTGTAGTGAGCCGAGATTGTGCCACTACATTCCAACCTGGGCAACAGAGTTAGACTTTGTCTCATAAAAGAAACAAAAAAAGAGGCTGGGCACGGTGGCTCAAGCCTGTAATCCCAGCACTTTGGGAGGCCGAGGCGGGTGGATCACGAGGTCAAGAGATCGAGACCATCCTGGTCAACATGGTGAAACCCCGTCTCTACTAAAAATACAAAAATTAGCCGGGCATGGTGGCACGTGCCTGTAGTCCCAGCTACTCGGGAGGCTGAGGCAGGAGAATTGCTTGAAACCGGGAGGCGGAGGTTGCGGTGAGCTGAGATCGCGCCATTGCACTCCAGCCTGGGTAACAAGAGCGAAACTCCGTCTCAAAAAAAAAAAAAAAAAAAAAAAAAAAAAAAAAAAAAAAAAAAAAAAGAACAAAAAAAAAAACAGTGAACTGGGTAACTGCTATAAAGACTACATAATATACAGAAACAAATGAAGTGGAACTTTATGAAATGTATCCTATTTCACATATACAATACAAAATATTAAGAGAAGGCTTCCATTCCTGTGCTCAAAGTAACGTTTATTAGATTTGAGAATAAGCAAATGAGGTAAGTTTCAACACTGACCTTTTTAACTTCTCGCTTGGCTATGACTGGTCCACTTTTACTACTGGAAACAGAAATTGTTTTCTCCTTAGTATATACGTCTGTATTTACCACAAAACTAGCTTCAGCACCTGGCACAGAACTAAAAAAATATATACTTAGCAACAGAAATACAAGACAAATACTATGAGCAAAGGTAAGACTTCAATTTCCTTCTAGGCAATTTCTCAGAAGAATTTATTCTTACCTAGGCTGGTAATGTTGTAATCCCTGTACCTGGGTGGCAAGATATTGGGGTAACTCCCAAGTCACTTCATTTGTTTGTGTATTCCAATAATAATAGCATCCTGTGTTCTCATCCCAGACTTCCTGCCAATCTCCCATCTCAATTCCGACTAGAAGAAAATGAAACAAATTTTAAGCACAAATCCCTCTACAATTCTGGCTTACATATAGTCTCAAAAGCCACAATCACCTAATAGTTTCTCAAAACTTAGCACTGTTAACATTTTGGGCTGATCAGGTCTTTTTTTCAGGGGTGGAGGGGGGCCAATCCTATGTAGAGGACTTAGAAGTACCCCTGGCCTCTGCTCTCTAGAAACAGTAACACTTCCATCCCCCTTGCCTCCTACATGCAACAATAAAAAATATTGACAGACGTTGTCAAATATTCTCTAGAAGAACCCCCCAATCCCCATTGAGAACCACTGGTCTAACACCAAGAATTATTTTCTCAATACCTAACATTTAGAGTCACCTTTGCATACATAGTTTTATAAAAAAGCAGTTTGTACTATATATATAGTATAAAAATGTACCTAAAATACTTTGAATATCATGGCTTTTCTTATTCACCTGGCATAATCAGCTACTGGTTAAAAGGACAAGCAATTGGCCAGGCGCGGTGGCTCACACCTGAAATTCCAGCACTTTGGGAGGCTGAGGCAGGCAGATCACGAGGTCAAGAATCAAGACCATCCTAGCCAACATGGTGAGATCCCGTCTCTACTAAAAATACAAAAATCAGCTGGGCGTGGTGGCATATGCCTGTAGTCCCAGCTACTCAGGAGGCTGAGGCAGGAGAATTGCTTGAACCCGGGAGGCGGAGGTTGCAGTGACCTGAGATCGTGCCACTACACTCCAGCCTGGCGCCTGGCGCCAAAGCAAGACTCTGTCTCAAAAAAAAAAAAAGGACAAGCAATTACTTTTTAAAAGATAAAATTTACACCCTGCAAGTTTTCAGAGCCTACTATCCTACCCACCATCTTTGACATACTGTATTTAAAAAGACAGAGGCCTGGTGCAGTGGCTCAGGCCTGTAATCCCAGCACTTTGGGAGGCCAGGGCAGGTGGATCGCCTGAGGTCAGTCAGGAGTTGGACACCAGCCTGACTAAAACGGTGAAACCCCACCTCTACTAAAAAAGCAAAAATGAGCCAGGCGTGGTGGTGCACACCTGTAATCCCAGCTACTAGGGAGGATGAGGCAGGTGAATCATCTGAACCTGGGAGGCAGAGATTGCAGTAAGCCGAGATCACACCATTATACTCCAGGCTGGGTAACGAGAGCGAAACTCCATATCCAAAAAAATAAAAAGACAGAATCCTACAGTCTAAGCTTATAGCATCTAGACTTTCACCTTTAGAAAAGTGAATGCCTAGAATCCCTTTAAAGACTGCACTTTAGATTTCTTTTAAAATCAAAGGATCAAGTTTACCTCCTGCCAGTGAACACTGAGTATCATACTGCCACCCAGATGTTTGGGTGGAGTCTGCTCCATTTGAAGTAGAGGAAGAAAGGGCAGATGTTGCTGCTTCCTTTGGCTCTGGTCGAGGTGGAGTTGGAGGTGGAGCAGAAGCTCCTACAGGAGCTGCAGGCTGAGGAGCTGTTATGGCATCGATCTCCTTCAGAATCAAAAGAGTAACAAATGCAGTAACTATATCAAAAACGAGAAATTAAGAAAATGGCAATTACCTTTTAAAAAATCTATACATGGGCCAGGCACAGTGGCCCTGGTGCTTTGGGAGGCCAGGTGGGCAGATCACGAGGTCAGGAGATCAAGACCATCTTGGCTAACACAGTAAAACTCCGTGTCTACGAAAAATACAAAAAATTAGCTGGGTGTGGTGGCACATACCTGTAACCCCAGCTAAACGGGAGGCTGAAGAAAGAGAATTACTTGAACCGGGAGGTAGAGGTTGCAGTGAGCCAAGATCACACCACTGCACTCCAGCCTAGGCAACAGAGAGAGATTGTCTTAAAAAAGAAAAATCCACACACAGACCTGGCACAGTCCTGTAGCCCCAGCACTTTGGGAGGCTGAGGTAGGCAGATAACTTGAGGTCAGGAATTCAAAACCAGCCTGACCAACATGGTGAAACCCCACTTCTACTAAAAATACAAAAATTAGGGGCCAGGCATGGTGTCTCACTCCTGTAATCCCAGCACTTTGGGAGGCTGAGGCGGGTGGATCACCTGAGGTCAGGAGTCAAGATCAACCTGGCCAACACAGAGAAATCCCGTCTCTACTAAAAACAGAAAAATTAGGCATGGTGGCGGGCACCTATACTCCCCAAAACTCAGGAGGCTGGGACAGGAGAATCGCTTGAACCCAGGAGACAGAGGTTGCAGTGAGCCGAGATCACGCCACTGGACTCCAGTATGGGAGACAGAGTGAGATTCCGTCTCAAAACAAAACAAAACAAAAAATAAAATAAAATTAGGCCGGGCACAGTGGCTCACACCTGTAATCCTGGCAATCTGGGAGGCTAAGGCGGGTAGATCACCTGAGGTCAGGAGTTTGAAATCAGCCTAGCCAACATGGTGAAAACCTATCTAAACTAAAAATACAAAGATTAGCCAGCCATGGTGGCACACGCCAGTAATCCCAGCTACTCAGGAGGCTGAGGCACAAGAATTGCTCCAACCCAAGAGACAGATGTTGTAGTGAGCCGAGATCACAGTACTACATGCCAACCTGGGTGACAGAGTGAGATTCTATCAAAAATAATAATAATAAAAATATCGGGCATGGTGGCACATGCCTGTATTCCCAGCTACTCAAGAGGCTGAGGTGAAAGAATTGCTTGAACCTGGGTGGCAGAGGTTGCAGTGGGCCAATATCATGCCAGCACACTCCAGCGTGGGTGACAGTGAGACCCTGTCTAAAGGGAGAAAGAAGAAAAATTCTACACGTTCATTCTAAGCTCTTAAATCAAAACCCTCATCTTCCAATCATACAAGCTTCCCAGTCTCTTCCAATTCTCCTTTCTTCTCCTAGAAAGCTTTATAAAAAGAGAAGAGAGGCTGGGCGTGGTGGGCTCACGCCTGTAATCCCAGCACTTTGGGAGGCCGAGGTGGGTGGATCACGAGGTCAAGAGATCAAGACCATCCTGGCCAACATGGTGAAACCCCATCTCTACTAAAAAACACAAAAAATAGCTGGGCATGGTGGCATGTGCGTGTGGTCCCAGCTACTCGGGAGGCTGAGGCGGAAGAATCGCTTGAGCCCAGGAGGTGGAGGTTGCAGTGAGCCGAGATTGCACCACTGCACTCCAGCCTGGCGATAGAGCAAGACTCTGTCTCGGAAAAAAAAAAAAAAAAAAAAAAGAGAGAAGAGAGGTGGTGGCTCATTGCCTATAATCTCAACACTTTCGGAGGCCAAAGTGGGCAGATCACCTGAGTTCAGGAGTTCGAGACCAGCCTAGTCAACGTGGTAAAATCACTACTAAAAACCCAAAAATTAGCCGGGCGTGCTGGCGCATGCCTGTAATCCCAGCTACTCAGGAGGCTGAGGTAGGAGACTCAATCACTTGAACCCGGGAGATAGAAGTTGCAGTGAGCCGAGATTGTACCAGTGCACTCTAGTCTGTGCAACAGAGTAAGACTCCATCTTGGAAAGAGAGAGCAGAGACAACCAGATGTAGCGGCTCACACCTGTAATCCCAGCACTTTGAAAGGCCAAGTTGGGAGGATGACTTGAACCCAGAGGTTGAAGACCAGCCTGGGCAACATAGTGAGACCCCATCTCTGTTTTTTTTTTTGAGACAGAGTTTCACTCTTGTTACACAAGCTGGAGTGCAAAGGCGTGATCTCAGCTCACTGCAACCTCCGCCTCCCAGGTTCAAGTGATTCTCCTGCCTCAGCCTCCTAAGTAGGTGAAATTACAGGTGTGCGCCACCACACCCTGCTATTTTTTTGTATTTTTAGTAGAAATGGGGTTTCATCATGTTAGCCAGGCTGGTCTCGAACTCCTGACCACAGGTGATCCGCCCACTGCAGCCTACCAAAGTGCTGGAATTATAGGCGTGAACCACTGCGCCCGGCTGATCTCGTCTCTTTTTAAATTACACACACACACACACACACACACACACACACACACACACACACAAAAGAAAGTGAGAGATGGGAAGAAATAGAAGAAGAGAGTTGGAGGGAGAAGGTGAAAGGAGGAGGACGACATTGAATTGACAAGTAGGATGACCCCTTGAAATCCTGGTCCCAAAGTAGCTTCAATAACTAAAACCCCAAACCAAAGTACCACTAACCGCTAGGAAGTTGGCTAATGTACTATCAATATCAGTCGACTGGTTTCCATTTGTCTCTTTGGATTGTGCTGGCTTTTCAGAAACATCATTGTCGTCGTCATCACTGTCAGCATAAGCACCAAGTAAGCATAGGCCGCCTAGAAACAAAAAGGAAAACAGTTATTTGTAACAACAATGGCAGTATGTCCTAGGAGTATCTAAGCGAAAGTATAACATTTTTTTCTAACTTACAAATTAGAACATAATCCCAAAACTAATAATCACTGAATTATCACGGAAGTATAAATTACATCGCATGGTTAAAGCTAATAAAAACCATCTATGGCCAAGGGTGGTGGCTCACGCCTATAATCCTAGCACGTTAGGAGGCTGAGACAGGCAGACTGCCCGAGCTCAGGAGTTCGAGACCAGCCTAGACAACAGAGTGAAACCCCATCTCCACTAAAAACACAAAAAAATTAGCCAGACGTTGCAGCGTGTGCCTATAGTCTCACCTACTGGAGAGGCTGAGGCAGGAGAACTTAAAACTGGTAGGTGAGGTTACAGTGAGCTAAGATTGCACCACTGGCCGGGCGCGGTGGCTCACGCCTGTAATCCCAGCACTTTGGGAGGCTGAGGCGGGTGGATCACGAGGTCAAGAGATCGAGACCATCCTGGTCAACATCGTGAAACCCCGTCTCTACTAAAAATACAAAAATTAGCTGGGCATGGTGGCGCGCGCCTGTAGTCCCAGCTACTCGGGAGGCTGAGGCAGGAGAATTGCTTGAACCCAGGAGGCGGAGGTTGCGGTGAGCCGAGATCGCGCCATTGCACTCCAGCCTGGGTAACAAGAG
>PVKV010032983.1:0-19186 GCA_004027835.1 Alouatta palliata
GGGTAAAAGAGCCCTAGGTGTTGATAGCATAGTTGATTCCTGAAGGAGAAGGAGAGGCTCAGGAGAGGTGAGAGTGACACTGTCCCTATGAACTTTCTGAAATTAATCGGGGAAGAAGAGAAGGGGCGAAATGAAGGTGAACCAGGCTTGCAGCACATGCAGCGTTCACCGCTAGGTCACCTTGCTTCCTCTCCGACCTGCTGGCTCTGTTTGGTGCCTCTTGTCCTAGAATCACGTAGACCCTGTCACAAGATTAGAGTTCCCCTTAACTGCTTTGTGGATAACAACATAAGCATTGTGAAGTGTTAAGCCTTTCCTTTGAGATACTCTTGTAGGTCCTGCATACCAGTGGACCTAATGACATCGACAGGTCTGAAGGATTTCAAAAGCAGCTGGCTTACCAAAGAATGTAGTTTCTACGTCTTGATGATTTTATCTCCCTTCTCCTGACCAATCAATGGTCCTATTTTTCCAGCCCCTTGTCCTCCAGGACTCCCGTATTAAACACCAACCCAGAACTCCTTGAAGAAACATATTTGAGAGTTCCTCCTGTCTCCTTTCTTGGCTGCCCTGCCATCAACCATTAAACTCTTTCTCTGATGCAAACTCTGCTGTCTTGGTGTATTGGTATGTCACTGCACAGTGGGCATATGAACCTGGCAATCCTATAACAAGAGGACAAGGGCATTTTCAGCAACTGACAGTGCATAGGCAAAGGCCCTGTGGTTTTCAAAAGTAACCTGGCCCACTGAAGACATTGCCAAAATGCCCCATATATGCAAAGAGCGGCAAACAATGATCCTAGAGAGAGAAACAGGATCCAGGTCATAGAAGTGATGGTATCTTTGTAATAACAAGGCAATCTTTTTGAGAAAGTATAAGGAGCTATGTACGCCTAAGGAGCTAGGTGACCACCAAGTGTCTTCCAGCACTGATGTTCATCTCCCTGTTGGGGCCACTGTTGGTTTGTAGGACTTTAAGAGGAACCCTTGACACTATCGTCCATGTGAGTACCACTCCTATGAGCGTGAAACATCCTTTTTTGGCCAGGTAAACATGTGAATGGTGCCCTCAGCATTCTCTACCCAGTGGACTTGGTTGAGAACCTGAGAGCCAGAGTGGTTCCTGCTGTGGCCATTGTGGCTAGAAAGAACCACGGGGGCTGCCACATCTGCCCCACTGGCCACTCTTTGCTACCTTGTCCTTTATACCAGCAAGTCCTCAGCCAACCCAGAGAGGTCATCGAGGGTGGATTACCATCAACACCCTTGTAACTCCCAAGGCCTCAGTTCCTGCAATTCATTATGAAGTAATGATAAATATGCACACACCATTCCATGCAAAGGTAAATGCTGCTTGCTTTTAACATTTCATTTGCTTATTTATTTATTTCTGAGACGGTGTCACTCTGTCACTAAGGCTGGAGTGCAGTGGTGCGATCATGGCTCACTGCAGCCTCTGCCTTCCTGGTTTAGGTGATCCTCCCACCTCGGCCTCCTGGGTAGCTGGGACTCCAGGCACATGCCACTGCACCTGGCCAATTTTTTGTATGTTTTGGTAGAGATGGGGTTTTGTCATGTTGCCCAGGATGGTCTTGAACTCCCGGGCTCCAAAAGTCTGCCCACCTCTCCCCTGCAAAGTGCTGGGATTACAGGCATACACCACTGCACTGGACCAAAAGGTAAATACTGCTTTTACTTATTTGTTTATTTCAAATGAAGTCTTGCTCTGTTGGCAGGCTGGAGTACAGTTGCTCACTGTAACCTCCACCTCCTGGGTTCAAGCAATTCTCTTGCCACAGTCTCCTAAGTAGCTGGGATTACAGGCACACGCCACCACGCTCAGCTAATTTTTGTGTTTTTAGTAGAGACGGGGTTTCACCATGTTGACCAGGATGGTCTAGATCTCTTGACCTCGTGATCCACCCCCCTCAGCCTCCCACAGTGCTGGGATTCCAGGTGTGAGCCACCACGCCATGCCACTGCTTGTTTTTATAATGAAGCAATCATTCATCCTATACTCAGTATAAGTAAGTTCATTGTTCTCAAGGAGGATCTCATCTTCCGGCCACGTTGTTTGAATTTGGGAAAAAAATCAAAATGTTTTTCATGTTCATATCTCTTCGTGTCTGCCTGTCTTCGGAAATGTGAAATCTACATTTGGCCTTTTAATAAGTGAGACTCCAGTGGTGATTATCGTGTTCTTGTTTTGGAGATGCGTGTGAATGTGATGTGGCTAGTGTGGGTGCTGATGTCACACAGGTGGGCCAGTTTTCATGACCTACTTTGGTTCACCAAGGGGAAAATGGTGGTGTTACTGAGAGCAGAAAGAATCTTCTTATGCTAGGAATGGTGGCTTATGCCTGCAATCCCAGCACTTCAGGAGGCCAAGATGGGAGAACTGCCTGAGCCCAAGAGTTTGAGACCAGCCTGGGCAACACAGAGAGACCCTATCTGTATAAAATATATAGCCAGACATAGTAGTGCACAGCTGTAGTCTCAGCTACGCTTGAGGCTGAGGTGGGAGGATCGCTTAAGCCCAGGAGCTTGTCTTTTTATAATGATTACTATTATTATTCTTTTCTTCTAGGAGTTTTGAGTCTTCAGTGAGCTATGATTGTGCCTCTGCACATCAGCCTGCATGACAGAGTGAGACCCTGTCTCAAAAAATAAAACAAAATAAAATAACTGTCTTTAACAGAAACACACGAAAAGCAACTTTATGTATTGATCAGTTGATGAAAATATTACAACCAGAAGCTTGATCGAACCTAACTCTGTACTTCTCCTAGAAGCAACGGTTCAGTATTTGATAATTCAGGCTTTGCAGTGGCTTTATGGAATGTAATTACTGCCGATAATAGGAATCAACTCTGTCTTCCTTGTGTTACTCATTTCACCATAGACATGTTCTCTTGATGTGATCCCAAAATCATAGAATCTCAGAGTTTATAGGGAAATCCCAGCCTGTGCTTGGATGCTTTTGCTGATTGCTGATAGGGTGCTCATAACCGTAGAATATATCCCATCTTAGCTCTGGTGACCAGAAAGCACTTTCTTATGCAGAGCTGAAGTATCTACTTATTGAAACTGTGGTTGTACATTTTTATTTTTATTTGAGATGGGGTCTCACTGTGCCACCCAGTGCGGTGGCACGATCTCAGCTCACTGCAGCCTCTGCCTCCTGGGTTCAAGTGATTCTCCCACCTCAACGTTGAGAGTAGCTGGGATTACAGGTGCCCTCCCTCATGCCTGGGTAATTTCTAAAATATTTTTAGTAGAGACAGGGTTTCACCATGTTACCCAGGCTGGTCTCAAACTCTGACCTCAGGCGATCCACCTGCCTTGGCCTCCAGAAGTGCTGGGATTACAGGCATGAGCCACTGTGCCTGGCCAAAACTGTGCTTATACATTCTAATTATGCTCTCTGGGGCCTCAAAGAGAGGTCTGCTTCCTTTCTTAATATCTTTTTTCCTTCAAGTAGTGAGGATGATGAGCTTACTTGTTTCCCTCTTTCATCTCTCTTAATTCTGTCTTCTTCCTCCTCCGTCCCACCTTTTCTCTTCTTCTGTATCCCAAAGAGTAGCTTTTAATCCCTACCCCTTTCTCTAGGTGAATCACTTCCTGATTCCTTCAGTCCTTCTTTATATGACATGGATTTGTCCGTTAGCCACTGCTGGAGGGTACAGAAGCCAATAGCGCGTGTATTTTTGTTGAACTGAAATACTTTCCCTTTCTATACAGTCTCACTGACTATACATCTAAACGTGCTCCTGGATTTCATTTGCTAATTCATTTTAAGTTGGTCCCACTTAAACCAAACTCTTTTAAATACACCTGTTTTAGAAGTGGGCCACCCAGACCCTTAGGGTGGAAGAACAGTTGTGATAACACTGAAATTATCTGTGCTCTTAGGGGAACTGATGTGACAATTTTACAGTCTTCTCACATACGCTCCATTATTGAGGCTGGATCCCAATTAATGAGGTACTATTTATAATTTTCCTCGAAAGCACCCATGCGTTTTAAAAATAGCTTTTTTAAAGAAGGATTTTATTATATGATGGGAGTGAAATCTGTTAAAGAAGACTGCCTTCTGCTGCAGAAGAAGTGAGGGGATTATTTAGAGTGGGTTGTACGTGCACACTGGAGAGATTACTGGGCCTGGGGAAGCAGGGAGGATTAGGGACGTTTGACAGAGGACAGCAGATTAAAAGAATACTAAATATGTATTACAGGCTCTCTCTTATTTCACACGATATTTCAATACCGTCTCCTCTGAATAATTCAGAACTAGAATCCAACCAATAGCTTACCTAGGAAGGCTTATGAATGGGACGAAATAGAATTACAGGTTTTCATCCCACCAGGGACTGTGTCTTCTCATTCACAATCATCAGAATTGGTTCTTCCAGTTTAGAACAAGGAGAAAGAGCAGAAAGACTAAAATGAGGAGAAAAATCTATGTATCGAGCCTTTTAAAGACACTTAACAAACTGTGAAATAATTAGATGACGCCTCAAAATTAGCTCTCGATTAAATTTTGCCTTACGATTTCTGTTTTTCTTTTCCTCTCCTTTTAGACACTAGGACTTAAGGTAAATCAGTCCTCAAATGTATAGCTGTGAGTATTTCATATCCAGGGAACTAAAAACTGCGCCTAATATAATTTCCGACTCCCCAGGTGCTTTGGGGACTGTGGCGTCTCAAAACCGCCAGCACCATTTGTTACCCTGTATTCCACGGGACAGGGGACAGTACCCTGTCAACCAGAGTATGCGGATTCACCATGCGCAAAAACAGAATGAACTAAAACCCAAGAGCAACTGTTCTCCTGAATCAAAAAATAGAAAGAGGGCCAGGCGCCATGTCTCACGCCTGTAATCCCAGCACTCTGGGAGGTGGAGGCGGGCGCATCACCTGAGGTCAGGAGTTCGAGACCAGTCTGGTCAACAGAGTGAAACCCCATCTCTACCAAAAATACAAAAATTAGCTGAGCGTGGTGACACATGTTGTAATCCCAGCAACTCCGGAGGCTGAGGCAGGAGAATCACTTGACCCTGGAGGTGGAGGTTGCAGTGAACTGAGATCATGCCACTGCACTCCAGCCTGGGCAACAGAGTGAGACTCCATCTCAAAAAAATATAAAAAATAAAAAGAGGACCATCATGGATGCTCATGCCTATAATCCCAGCATTCTGGAAGGCCAAGGCAGGAAGATCGATTGAGGCTAGGAGTTCCAGACCAACGTGGGCAACATAGTGACACCCTATCTCTACAAAAAATAAAAAAAAATATGCCAGGTTCGGTGGCTCACGCCTGTAATCCCAGCACTTTGGGAGGCCAAGGCGGGCGGATCACGAGGTCAAGAGATCGAGACCATCCTGGCCAACATGGTGAAACCCCGTCTCTACTAAAAATACAAAAAAATTTAGCTGGGCATGGTGGCGCATGCCTATAGTCCCAGCTACTCAGGAGGCTGAGGTAGGAGAATTGCTTGAACCCGGGAGGTGGAGTTGCAGTGAGCTGAGGTCGCCCCACTGCACTCCAGCCTGGTGCCTGGTGACAGAGTCAGACACTGTCTCAAAAAAAAAAAAAAAAAAAAGTAGCCAGTCATGGTGGCATGCACCTGTAGTCCCAGCTACTCAGGAGGCCAAGGTCGGAGGATCACTTGAGCCCAGGAGTTCGAGACTGCAGTGAGCCGTGACTGCGCCACTGCACTCCAGCCTAGGTGGCACAGCGAGACCCTGTCTCTGAAAAAAAGAATGGTTTTGAACCTACTGGTGAAAGTTGCAGTTAGTAGGTCCAGTTCCAGTGTCTTCACTCTTTTGTTACAGATGACAAGCTCCTTATTAATGCATTTCTTGATTCCTAAGTGATGGTTCAGTTTGTCTTTTTGATTTCCAAAACCATTTATTGGTATCGTATCATTCCAAGTCTCAAAAAATTCTATGTAGACTTAATTCTGTGGGTGGTTTCTGGGTTTGGGCAGAATCATATGCAAGGTAATTGAAAGAAGTGAGGACATTGATAGATGAATTGTCACTTAATGGAAGAATGACAGACTTAGGAATCATTCACTGAAGTTAAATTTGCTTAACGATTCATTCATTTGGTGATTTAGGTGGTGTTTTTTTTTTTTTTTTTTTTTTTTGGTGGTTGTTTTTTGCTTTGGGAAGATGAGGATAAGGAAAATGCAGTTTGCACAGGGGAAAGCAGAGAGGTTTTTCTTTTAAAACATATCTGTTCATGGCCGGACACAGTGATTCACACCTGTAATCTCAGTGTGGGAAGTAGAAAAGTTCCTTTTAACGTTTCCTTTCTTGTTAGAGAATAAGTGTGCTAATAACTTTGTGAAGCCCTGTCCTATGCAGCTGTGAGACATGCCGTGTTTACAGGCACATAGTACATTCTATGTCCTTGTACTTTGACCAAGATATCTGTGCTGGACGTGCTCACAGGCATGTCCCAGCTCTCCATTGCTTTTAGCTGTTCAGAAAAGTTTTAAGTTGTTAGCCAGTCGGGTTTTAGTTTAGATTGTGAGGTCTGGCTCCAGCCAACGGAGATCAGACATAGAATTAAGGACGACCCCAAATGCGTAAGGGATAAATGTGTCTGTTTTCCTTTGTTCATTGTACTCTCATGGCACGATGGTTAATGAGGGTACCCTTCCTGCAGTCCAGGAAGTAAAAATTGCATTGCTAAAAGATCATTTGTTTCAGTGCTAATTTTTCTTTGTAGCATCGAGCATCTATTTCCAACACTCAGCAGTTTGGGAGGCCAAGGCAGGAGGATCACTTGAGGGCAGGAGTTCAAGGCCAGCCTGGACACCAGAGCAAGACCCCGTCTCTATAAAAAGTAAAAATAAAAATAGCTGAGTGCAGTGGTGGCACATACCTGTAGTCTCAGCTACTCAGGAGGCTGAGGCAGGAGAATCCCTTGAGCCCAGGAATTCGAGGCTGCAGTGAGCTATGATTGCACCACTGCTCTCCAGCCAGGGCAACAGAGTGAGACCCTGTCTCTTAAAAAAAAATTACATCAATTCAGTGGTCAGAAATGAGAAAATCTTTGTTGTTCCAGATAATGTGTCGTGCGAAGGTCTCTCTTGACTCATTTCTGATCAAAACGTGTGCTTGTTCTGGGCCCACTGTGTGACTTGACAATAACTTTGTTACCCAGGACACTCATCTATGATGAAAATGCTTGAGCAGTTATAAGATTGTATTGGTATTGCATTCCAGCTTTGTCATGTAATTCACAGCCCATGTTTCTCCATTATGTGTATACAACTGCTAATGTTTATGAGGTGGGCTAAGGAGTCTGCTCACCAGCCACAGGGGCTCCGCTCCTGTGAGTGGCTCCGTGATGGGTATCTTTTTCTCAGGCTTCTATTGATCGTGAAGAAAAATTAGACAATTGAAAGCTGCGCCGGCATGTGAGCCAGGCAAGCTGTAATGTCAGGGGTGACACGTCGGGATGTAATTTTGCATATAGACAGAAGCACGGGTGTGTGCATTTTCATGTTCAGGTTCAAGAGAACCAAACCGTGGATTTTTCTAAAGACCAAAAGTGTTCTGAAATGGGATGTCAGCAAAGTAGCGCTTTGTGCGAGCGAGCAGGAAGAAAGAAAGACCAGGACAGGGAGAGAGAAGAGAGTAGAAGCAACGTCAGCAAGGAAGGTGTGCGAGGTAAATCTAAGCCCAGAAAGGTAATACCACCCCTCGCACATGGCACTGAGTGGACAAGTAACAGGGGTGCCTGGGTTAACACCGGGGTCAGAAAAGAACAAACACTCGGCCTGCTGTGGTGGCTCATGCCTGTAATCCCAGCACTTTGTGAGGCCAAAGTGGCTGGATCAAGGATCACCTGAGGTCGGGAGTTCGAGACCAGCCCGACCAACATGGAGAAACCTCGTCTCTACTAAAAATACAAAATTAGCCAGGCGTGGTGGCATATGCCTGTAACCCCAGCTACTCAGGAGTCAGAGGCAGGAGAATTGCTTGAACCCAGGAGACAGAGGTTGCAGTGAGCCGAGACTGTGCCATTGCACTCCAGCCTGGGTGAGAGAGGGAGACTCCCTCTCAAAAAAAAAAAAAAAAGAACAAAAGCTCAAAGTTGCCTAAAGTCAGACCAGTTGGGCATCTGGGAATTTGTTTGCATTCCGAAAAAAAAGCAAGGATCAAATAAAGACAGCACGAATTACCCAAAAAATGTTAGGCGGTATTTCTTTACTGATACCAGTCATACACGAGTGGGGTGGGATAAGCAACGTATGACCAAGAAGACACGGGTGATTTTCCCCACTCTTTCATTTTTAATTCTTTTTATGATTTCAATTCTTTTAGATTGTTTATTTATTTGTTTTGAGATGGGGTGTTGCTCTGTTGCCCAGGCTGGAGTGCAGTGGCGCGATCTCGGCTCACTGCAGCCTCTGCCTCCTGGATTCCAGCGACTGTCCTGCCTCAGCCTCCTGAATAGCTGGGATTACAGGTGCCTACCACCATGCCTGGCTAATTTTGTATTTTTAGTAGAGACGGGGTTTTGCCATGTTGGCCAGGCTGGTCGTGAACCCCCGAACTCAGGTGATCTGCCACACCGGCCTCCCAAAGTGCTGGGATTACAGGCGTGAGCCACTGCATCCGGCCGATATCGTTTATTTTTAATACTCATTTTCGTGGCCGGGCGCAGTGGCTGACACCTGTAATCCCAGCACCTTGGGAGGCCAAGGTGGCAGATCACCTGAGGTCAGGAGTTTGAGACCAGCCTGACCAACATGGCAAAACCCCATCTCTACTAAAAATACAAACATCAGCAGGGCGTGATGGTGGATGCCTGTAATCCCAGCTACATGGAGGCTGAGGTGGGAGAATTATTTGAATCCAGGAGGCAGAGATTGCAGTGAGTCAAGATTGTGCCATTGCACTCCAGCCTGGGTGACAGAGCGAGAGTCCATCTCAAAAAATAAAAAATACTCATTTTTGGACTTTGATCTTGTTTCATACATCCTCACTAAATATATAGAAGGAGAATTCTGGGTCTTAGAATTGAACCTGGGGTCATAGCGGGCTACAAGCCTTCTGAACCAGAGGTGCATAGCGTTTTCTGGCTCCCAGAATAGAGCTGAGCCTCTAAATACACTTACAGACACTGGGAAATATTAACAATGGGCTGGGCACAGTGGCTCATGCCTGTAATCCTAACACTTTGTGAGGCCCAGGTGGGAGGACTGCTTGAGGCAGGAGTTTGAGACCAGCCTGGGCAACATAGCAAGACCCTGTCTCTGCAAAAATTAAAAAAAAAAAAAAAAATCAGCAAGGTATGGTGGAACACGTCTTTATTTTTATTTTTAGTTTATTTTATTTTAGAGACGGGATCTTTATACCCAGTTACTCAGGAGGCTGAGGTGGGGGATTGCTTGAGCCCAGGAAGTCAAGGCAGCAGTGAGCTATGATCATGCCACTGCATTCCAGCCTGGGTGACAGAGCAACGCCCTGTCTCAAAAAAAAAAAAGGGAGACAGAGAGGGTGTGAGAGAGAGAGAGAGAGAAAGAAGAAAAAGAAAGAAAAGAAAGAAAGGAAAGAAAGAAAGAAAGAGGGGGGAGGGAGGAGAGGAAGGGAGGGGGGAGGGAGGAAGGAAAGGAAAGAAAGGAAGGAGGGGAGGAAGGAAGAAAGAAGGAAAGAAAAAGAAAAAGAAAGGAAGGAAGGGAGGGAGAGAAGGAAGAAAAGGAAAAGAAAGAAAGAGAAGGAAAGAAAAAGAAAGAAAGAAAGAGAAAGAGAGAGAAAGAAAGAAAGAAAAATATTTTAGAGTCAGGGTCTCCCACCTCGGCCTCTTGAGTAGCTGGGACTACAGGTGCATGCCACTATTTCTAGTTAATTATTTTTTTTGTAGAGACAGGGTGTTGCTGTGTTACCCAGGCTGGTCTCAAACTCCTGGTTTCAAGTGATCCCTCTATCTTGGCCTTTCAAAATGCTGAGATTACATATGTGAGAAATGTTTTTAATTAATAAATTGATATGTAAATAAATATTAATGAAATAAATCAAAAGAAGACCAGTCTAGACCCCACACAGACAGTGTGTCAATCACCAAGAATTGTGATAAATTTAATTTTGTGCCCAATGGCTCTAAAATTAGTTATTAAAAATTCAATGTAGGCACAGCAAATTAAATGTTCAGATAGAGGATGAGGGATATTGGTGTCTTTTTGTTGCTGTTGTTGTTTTGAGACAAAGTATTGCTCTGTTGCCCAGGCTGGAGTGCAGTGGCACAATCTCAGCTCACTGCAACCTCTGCCTCCCAGTTTCAAGCGATTCTCCTGCCTCAGCCTCCCAAGTAGCTGAGATTACAGGCACCCACCACTACGCCCAACTAATTTTTGTATTTTTAGTAGAGACAGGGTTTCACCATGTTGGCTAGGCTGGTCTCGAACTCCTGGGCTCTAGTGATCCTCCCACCTTGGCTTCCAAAAGTGCTAGAATTATAGGTGTGACGCCATTGTGTCTGGTCAATGCATCTTTTTTTTTTTTTTTTTTTGAGAAAGGAAAAATAAACAGCTGTCTATATGTATTAACTAATTTAATTATCATAACCCTCTGAGGTAAGTACTACAATAAGCTTTTTAAAAATTGTTTAATTTAATTTAATTCTAAGTTCTGGGATACATATGCAGGATGTGCAGGTTTGTTACATAGGTAAACGTGTGCCATGTTGGTTTGCTGCACCTATCAACCCGTCATCTAGGCATTAAACCCTGTATGCATTAGATATTTATCATGATGCTCTCTCCCTCCCCCCCACAGCCCCCAAGAGGTCCTGGGGTATTTTGTTCCCCTCTGTGTGTCCATGCGTTCCCACTGTTCAGCTCCTACTTATAAGCGAGAGCTTGTGGTGTCTGGTTTTCTGTTCCTGTGTTAGTTTGCTGAGGATAATGGCTTCCAGCTCCATCCGTGTCCCTGCAAAAGACATGGTCTCATTTCATTTTATGGCTGCATAATACTCCATGGTGTATATGTACCACATTTTCTTTATCCGGTCTATCACTGATGGGTATTTAGGTTGATTCTGTGTTTTCACTATTGTGAACAGTGTTGCAATGAACATACGCGTGCATGTATCTTTGTAACAGAATGCTTTATATTCCTTTGGGTATATATCCAGTCATGGAATTGCTGGGTCAGATGATATTTCTGCCTCCAGGTCTTCGAGGAATTCCCACATTGTCTTCCACAGTTTTAACCCAGGGTTTTAATCTGTGTAGTGTTCTGCCTCTTAAAGTGCTGCTATTGATAATTACTGTCACTTGCTTGGATGCCAAAATGCCAGCTCCCTCTGCCTGCACATAAGAGGTCAATGACCCCAGTCATGGGCACTCAAGGAGAGCACCTTGCAGATGGAGAATAAGGTGAATGGACAGGAGAAAGAAGCCATTGGACAGGCTCCTCTGATCCAACGGGAGCCCTTCCCTGTCTATCAGAGAGAGCTCTGTGCCTTTTAGCTGAGAGACGCTTCTGAACCTGTGAGACTGCAGGCAGAGGCTGGCCCTGCTCGTGGAGGTGAGCAGGTCATTAATTTCCGAGGCTCCCCGAGGCAGCTCCCAGACGACCAGGTGATGTCAGCGAGTCGCTGTGCAAGCATCAGTGCGAGGACGCCCCTTCATGCTGCAGGGACCCTCCACCCTGCTTTGTCTGTGGTAACTGAGCTGCCTGACCTCTGAGGGAGCCTCCCCTCTCTCCTCCAAGAAAGAGAATTGATTTCTCAAACATATATCCACATTTCCCTGCCTGGGCAGATTCATTCTCTCTGAGAGCTACATATCACGCTTTCAAAGTCAAGCGCTGCACCCTGCCCCAGGCAATCCCGAGGATTGTAGAACTCTCTCTATTTCTTCTCTTTCTGACACATCCAAAATGTCAAGATGTAAGGGAGTCATTTATTTATTTAACTGAAGTTTGGCTGGGAAGGGCATATATATTAGATGGGTCTAGAATCTCTGTTAGCAAGTATGGACCCAGAGATAAATAGCCTTAGGGTTCTTTGTTAAGGACAACCAAGTTCAAATCGGGGATCCCTTGAGCTCCTGGTGGGCCTTCACAGAGTACGTCCTACCTTCACCACTGTTAATATTCATTAATGCATTGCATTAATTATTATTAAATTTTTTTTCTTTTTTTGAGACAGAGTCTCACTGTGTTGCCAGGCGCCAGGCTGGAGTGCAATGGCACGATCTCGGCTCACTGCAACCTCCACCTCCTGGGTTCAAGCAACTCTCCTTCCTCAGCCTCCCAAGTAGCTGGGACTACAGGCACACGCCACCACGCCCAGCTAATTTATGTATTTTTAGTAGAGATGAGGTTTCACCATGTTGGCCAGGATGGTCTCAATCTCCTGACTTCACGATCTGACCGCCTTGGCCTCCCAAAGTGCTGGGATTACAGGCATGAGCCATTGTGTCCAGGCTAATTATTATTAATTATAATTACATTACAATTATTTATGATTATTAATTATAATTAATTGATATATTAATTATTATATACTTACATATTATATTAAATAATAACATATTAATTATAATGAATAGTTATATAATGAATAGCTATAATTATTAATTAATAACAATAACACTACATTCTATACCTATAGAGAGCAGCCCTTGAATTTCGCGTCCCTGAGAAAGGTGTTAGATGCCATAAATACACCTCGTTTCTTTCCCTCTAACTTTCTAATGAGAAAAAACGGATGAAAAGAGCCACACAGATCACAAACGAACACCCTGATGGATTGTCAGAAATGGAGCACGTTTAATCAGCACGCGGATCAGAAGCAGAACATTACCAGCACTCCAGAAATTCTCTTTCACGTCCCTTCCTGCAAATATTATCTATCAAATGTAACCGTTATCCTGACTTCTAATAGAATGACCCTGTTAAGGTCTTAACAACCTTGCCCCATGCCACGTCTATCTATTTTCTCAGGATGCACCCGCCGTGTGATGATCCTTAGATGAGCTTGGTTTTCTTCTCTAGCCCGTGAAACTACCACAAAACCACACTCTCCTTTGATTACTCAGGGGCCCTGAGCTTTTCTCATATTTGGATGATGTGTTAATTTGGCCTCTATGAGAAGCAAATACCAGGATGCATGAAGTAGACATTCAAGAAATTTATCAGTGGCTCATGCCTGTAATCCCGGCACTTTGGGAGGTTGAGTTGGGAGAATTGCTTGAAGCCAGGAGTTCAAAACCAGCCTGGGCAACATAGCAAGGCCCTATCAGTACAAGAAATTAAAAAAAAAAAAAAAATTAGCAGGGCCATGGTGGTGCCTGCCTGTAATCCCAGCTACTCAGGAGGCTGAGGTAGGAGGATTGCTTGAGCCCAGGAGTTTCAGGCTGCAGTGAGCCATGATCATGCCACTGTACTCTATCTTAGGTGACAAAGCAAGATTCCTTCTCTAAAACAAACAAAACCCCAGAAATTAGTTGGGAGAAATAGTTGTGAAGGATAAAGGTGAGAGCGAGCAGAGATAGACCAGGGGAGCCTTCAGACCACAGTGCTAGTCTGGCACCCATGAAAGGGAAGAGGGAAGGAAAGGGGATTTCTTTTTTTTTTTTAAGACAGGGTTTCACCATGTTGGCCAGGCTGGTCTTGAACTCCCGACCTCAGGTGATCCGCCCGCCTTGGCCTCCAAAGTGCTTGGGTTACAGGCGTGAGCCACCACGTCCAGCCGGAAGGGGGATTTCCTGGAAGAAGCCTTAGGCTACAGGCAGGTGACATTGGAAGAAACATGCTTCGTCAGCCAGGAGTGGCCTGGCTTGAGTAACCCGGCCATTCTCAGTTATTGGCTGGGTATAACCTGGAAAGAGTGCACTCTTAGAGCAAATACTGTGGAGGTCCTGAAGGTGGGGATGCTGGATCTCTTCCCATGAAGGTTCTCATAAGGGGAGATCTGGGTGATGTGCCTCCAAGACCAACCATGGCAGCTTCTTCTCTGAGGCTGCACTGTCTTCTTCCTCTGTCCAGCAGTTCTTTATTTGGTTTCCTTGTTTGTTTTAAAGGGATGGAGTTCTGCTCTGCTGCCCAGGCTGGAGTGCAGTGATGCCATTATAGCTCACTGCGCCTCCAGTTCCTGGCCTCAAACAATCCTCCTGCCTCAGCCTCCTGAGTAGCTGGGACTACAGGCATGCACCCCCACATCTGGCTAATTTTTAAATTTTTTTGTAGCGATGGGATCTTGTTATGTTGCCCGGGCTGGTCTCAAGTTCCTGATCTCAAGTGATCTCCTCGCCTTGGCCTCCCAAAGAGATGGGATTACAAGCGTGAGCCACCATGCTCGGCCTGTCCAGCAGTTCTATTGAAATGACGTCTCTTTGTCACTGCCATGGCCAGAGAGTGGACTGTCAAACCGGGCCTATGTTTGAATTGTTCCTAGTTCCTTATTTTCTAGCAGGATGCTTACACTTCTCTGAGCCACAGTTTCCTCATCTGTAAAATGGGGAAAAATAGGGCCGGATACGGTGGCTCACGCCTGTAATCCCAGCTCTTTGGGAGGCCGAGGTGGGCAGGATCACAAGGTCAGGAGTTCGAGACCAGCCTGGCCAACATGGTGAAACCCTGTCTCTACTAAAAATACAAAAATTAGCTGGGAAGGGTGGCAGATACGTGTAGTCCCAGCTACTCAGGAGGCTGAGGCAGGAGAATTGTTTGAACCTGGGAGGCGGAGGTTGCAGTAAGTCAAGATGGCCCCACTGCACTCCAGCCTGGGTGACAGGGCAAGACTCCTTCTCAAAAAAAAAGATGAGGGGGGGAATATTCTTACCTCAAGAGCTTGCTATTAGGATCACAGGGGATTATTTCCACTCCATAAAGACCCTTTCCCTTGCAAAATTCCTCCTCCTCCTCATCAGGATATAGAGTCCACACCCCCTCCTTAGGCCCCTGGACAGAGGCGCATTCCACAATGATAAGTCCTATGCCCTTTTTAGCAGCAAGTTCATTATACTCCTCTCAAGCCGTGGACCCCTTTCTAGTCTGGTGAACCCTGAGACCCCTCTCTCAGAATACCATTTCTAAAGAATAAAATAAAATTACTCAGATTAAGGAGAAACCAATCATGCATAAATTACGTATCACAACACTACAAACATTTATGACGTAGTGAGTGGTGTGTTTCTTTACTAACACATTAGGTAGCAAGTTGGAAGTGCAAGCCTCAATGATTCTAGTTACTGGAAGTCGTGATGAGCATAACTGATATTTTGTGACATCCGCACCTGTGTGATGTGACTGATCTAAAAATACACGTGATTTCTGTGATCAACAGTCTCAGGTGCTGCACATTCTATGGCACTTTGCCGTCTGCATTGATCATTGAAGGAAACGCTGTATTTCAGTTAAAGGTAAGGGAAAATTAAGCATGTAAATTATTTTCTCCGCCCACATTTATGATAGCAAACCTAGGTAAGGACTTCCTACTACTTAAAATGAATGACATCTGTTCATGCACTTTGGAGCATTGAATTCCCAGAAGTTACGGATGGCCCCAGGTATCTTCATTCAGAACCTCTCAATGGCCTTTCCCAGTAACACATACATAAACGGGTCCAAAGTGACTTTGATACCTCAGTCCCAGTCCAATGTCCTGTCTCAGTGATGTGGGCATGTCATTTTGTCCCTATAAGTTTGTAGGAACAAAGGAACCCTGCATTAACAAACAGGTTGATAATAGTCTCATAAGGAGTTGTCAAGACTGAAATGAAGTGATACCTATAGAGTTTAGAGAATAACGCCTGGTTCATTACTTCATGGATAATTCTAGCACCCCAAATAACTTTGCCATTTGTTGTTAGAATGTTGCACTCATATTCATTAATTTATCCGCTCCTCTTTTCCCTCTTATTCAACAAATGCAGCATTCTAACTCAACCAACAGTTCCAAATCAGTGCTTTTTAATTTTGTTTTATTTTATATTTTATTTTATTTAGACAGGGTCTTGCTCTGTCACCCAGACTGGAGTGCAGTGGCACAATCCTGGCTCACTGCAACCTCCACCTCCTGGGTTCAAGTGATTCTCCAACTTCAACCTCCCAAGTAGCTGGGATTATACCACACCCAGCTAATTTTTTGTACTTTTAGTAGAGACGGGTTTCACCATGTTGCCCAGGCTGGTCTTGAACTCCTGACCTCAGATGATCCACCCGCCTCAGCCTCCCAATGTGCTGGGATTACAGGCATGAGCCACCACACCCAGCCAAATTTTAAAATTTTTGTAGAGATGTGGTCTTGCTATGTGACTCCTGAGAAGGAGAAAGATCACTCCAGCGATCCTCCTGCCTCGGCCTCCCTAAAGTGCTGGGATTACAAGCACAAGCCATCATGCCCGGCTTGAGATGGTTTTTGATTGCGCACAGAGAGTTCAGCATCCTGGCTCCTGTTCTAAATTCTGTCTTCTGCCATTGTAATGCCCCACCTCTTCCACTTGCCTCCCTTGGGATTGAGACAGGCTCTGACTGGTTGCAACCTGTGGCTCCTAAGACCACAGTTCTCAAACGTGAATGTGGTATCAGAATCACCAGGGAGGCTTGTCGAATCACACTTCGCTGGACTACAACACCTGAGTTTTTGATTGGGTAGGTCTGAGATAGAACTTGAGAATTCACATTTCTTTTTTTTGTTTGTTTGTTTGTTTAAGACAGTCTCGCTCTGTCATCCAGGCTGGAGTGCAGTGGCACGATCTTGGCTCACTGCAATCTCTGCCTCCTGGGTTCAAGTTATTCTCCTGCCTCAGCAGCCCTCAGCCTCCCGAGTAGCTGGGATTACAGGAGCAAGTCACCATACCTGGTTAATTTTTGTATTTTTAGTAGAGACAGAGTTTAGTCATGTTGCCCAGGCTAGTCTTGAACTCCTGGCCTCAAGTGATCCACCCACCTCAGCCTCCCAAAGTGCTGGGATTACTGGTGTCCCTCCGCGCTCGGCCGAGAATTTGCATTTCTAGTAAGTTCCCAGGGGATGCTGACGCTACTGGTCTGGAGATCATGCTTTGAGAACTCAGTGTGGTTTCATTATTATCTGGGCTTCCCTGAGAGGTAGGGGAACCTCTCTACCTTGGGCAGGACTTGGGTCCCTCCCTGTGAAAAACTTCCCCAAATGCTCCAGTGACCTCATGGACAGAGCTGTGCAGCAGACTCTGCTGGGATCCTGAGAGCTGCTGCTGGTGAAACTCCTTTTTGTCACATCAAGCCCGGCTGCGTTTTTTGCATTCTTTGACCCTTTCTTTTCAGCACTCAGATCAAGAGCAATCTTCACTTCAGTCTGCACTTCTCCATGCGCACTTTCTCTCTCCTGTTTTGTTTCTGACATCTTCAGTAATCCAACTGTGACAGTGCTCGAGGATGTGGCAGTCACAGCCCACGGAACAGTGCGTGACGGGGGCAGGTTGATTTGCAGTGTGCTCAGCACTCAGGATCTTGGGCTTGATCTGTGAAATGGCACTAGAACAAGAGACGTCGTCAGTGCCTCCTATGTGCCTTCCTCTTCTCTCTTCCTAAACAACTGAGTGTCTGTGAGTAACTCAAAAACGAGGAGCTACAGGCAACTCACTGACCAAATTGCCCTTTCCCCTTTATCTCTTCTCTCTCTTTTTTTTTTTTTTTTTTGAGACAGAGTCTTGCTCTGTTCCAGGCTGGAGTGCAGTGGCCCAATCTTGGCTCACTTCAACCTTTGCCTCCCAGGTTCAAGCGATTCTCCTGCCTCAGCCTCCTGAGTAGCTGGGATTACAGGTTCCCACCACCACGCCCAGATAATTTTTTGTATTTTTAGTAAAGACAGAGTTTTGCCGGGTTGGCCTGGCTGGTCTTGAACTCCTGACCTCACGTGATCTGCTCGCCTCGGTCTGCCAAAGTGCTAAGACCTCCATCTCCTGGGTTCAAGTGATTCTCCTGCCTCACCTCCTGAGATTATAGGCATGTACCACCACGCCCAACTAATTTTTTAATATTTTTAGTAGAGATGGGATTCCACCATGTTGACCAGGCTGTTCTCGATTGCCTGACCTCAAGTGATCTTGCCTCAGCCTCCCAAAGTGCTAGGATTACAGGCACTCCAGCCTTGCAATAGAGCAAGACTCCATCTCAAAAAAAAAAAAAAGGAGAGTGATAAATGAACAATTTGGTCATACATTGTGTGTGTGTGTGTGAGAGAGAGAGAAAGAGAGAGAAAGAAGAATAGAGAAAGAGTACACGAAGTGAGAGATGAAAGTAGTGGGATAAATTTATTAAGTTTATTACAATTATATACAATGACGTTGGAAAGATTAGACTTTGGCAATGGTATAAAACAAATATATCTAGATTAGGATAAAAGTGATTGCAATTTTAATGCTTCTTTTTACAAGGTCTTATCAGGGAGTTCTGAAGTAAATCTCATAAGCAGTAGAAAAGAAACAAAAAAAATCAGATAGAAGCCAATGGTACTTTTTTTTTTTTTTTCAAATGGAGTGTCCCCTGTAGCCTAGGCTGGAGTGCAGTGGCGCTATCTCAGCTCACTGCAACCTCCGCCTCCTGGGTCCCAGTTCTCCTGCCCCAGTCTCCCAAGTAGCTGGAATTACAGGCATGTGCCACCATGCCCGGCTAATATTTTTTTTGTATATTTAGTAGTGACGGGGTTTCACCATGTTGGCCAGACTGGTTTTGAACTCTTGATCTCGAGATCCACTACCTTGGCCTCCCAAAGTGCTAGGATTACAGGTGTGAGTCACTGAGCGTGGCCAGAAGCCAGTGGTAGTATTTAAAGTGGGTTGCGTGGAATTGTCTGCATAGCATCCCCTCTCCTCAGGGAAGCCCTTCTCACCGGCCCCACCACTCCCATAACATATCCCAGATAACTCCCGTATTCCTTTCCTCTTGCTGTGTGACAAATCGTCACAACCTTATGGGCATAAAACAATATCCAACCATGAGCTTGCAACATTTCAGGCCAGAAGTCTGGGTGGGCTTGACTGGGTTCTCAGCTTGGGGTTTCACAAGCCTAAAATCAACATGCTAGCCAGGCTGGCTCTACCATGGAAGGTTTAAGAAAAATCGGCTGCCAAGCTTAATTCAGGTTGTTGGCAGAATTTAGTTACCTGTGGTTGCAGGACTGCTGTGCCTGTCTCCTTGCTGTCTGCTGGCTGGGGGTCAGTTTCCACTCCTAGA
>PVKV010032984.1:0-19184 GCA_004027835.1 Alouatta palliata
TGACCTTATTTGCAAATAGTGATGATGCAGATATAATTAGTTAAGTTAAAATGATGTCATACTGGAGTAGGATGGGCCCTTAATCCAATATGACTGGTGTCCTTATAAGAAAAGAACAAACAAAGGAAGAATGCCATGTGATGATGCAAGCACTGACTGAAGTGATGCATTTACAATACAAGCCAAGGAATGCCAAGGATTGCTGGCAAACACCAAAAGTCAGGAATGAGACAAGGCAGGATTCTTCCCTACAATCTTCAGAGAGAGCAGGGCCTTACCAGCACCTTGATTTCAGACTTCTGGCCTCCACAATTATTCAACAATTTATATTGTTTTAGGCCACCCAGTTTGTACTACTTTCTTTTTTTTTGAGACGGGGTCTCACTGTGTCGCCCAGGCTGGAGTGCAGTGGCACAGTCTCACCTCACTGCAACCTCTGCCTCTCCATATCAAGTAATTCTCCTATCTCAGTCTCCCAAGTAGCTGGGATTACAGACTCACAGGCCACCATGTCCAGCTAATTTTTCTATTTTTAGTAGAGATGGGGTTTCACCACATTGGCCAGCCTGGTCTCAAACTCTTGGCCTCAAGTGATCCACCCAACTCAGCCTCCCAAAGTGCTGGGATTACAGGCATGAGCCACCACACCCAGGCTGTAGTACTTTATTATGGCAGCTCTAGTAAACTAATACACTGGTATATTCCAGACTTCTAGGATAGCACCTGGAACATAGTAGGAACTCGGTAAATGAAATATTTGTTGCAAGAATGGATGGATTTTTTAATTCCCTAGGATTGACCTTTCCATGACTTCTGGCACCTGTTGCTGACTGTCCCCCTAGCTATAACCCCACACACTTCTTGATACTCTCTCCTGTCTTCCGTATCACCAGGTTCTTCTGGTTCTGTTCCAACTCTTTTGTCTGCCTTTTAAATATTCAGTCTTCTCTGCTTGCTCCACACGCTGTAATTTTATCCCTTCCGAGGTTTCAATTTCACATATATACCAAGGACTCCCAAATCTAAAACAGAGCTAACCACATCACTCCCCTGCTTAAAAAAACAGAGATGGCTCTTCATTGCCTACAGATTAAGGCCAAACTTGTCCACTTCTGCACTTTACTCTGTCCTCACCCCAGTATGCATGAACCCCTTCCTGTAAAGTAACTTGTGCTCCGGTCACGAAGGACAATTCAGATTTCTAAAGCACATCGTGTTTGATGTTTCTAATGCTACCATATTCCTTCCACCTGGAATGCTCCTCATTCCCTTCATCTCCTTGGTGAAATCCTAGCTGAGGCTAAACCCAAATGCCATCATCTTTAGAAGACTTTCCTGGCTACCATTCAGGAAAAATGACCCACTCCCACCTGTTTTTCCTTTTGTTCAGAAGACCAGTATTTTTTCCTATCACAACAGGAGTCATTCCCTCAAAGTCATGAACTCTTTAATAGTAAAAATTGGGCAGGGGGTGGTGGCTCATGCCTGTAATCCCAGCACTTTGGGAGGTTGAGGCGGGTGGATCACGAGGTCAGGAGATCAAGACCATCCTTGTGAACATGGTGAAACCCCGTCTCTACTAAAATACAAAAAAAATAGCACGGCATGGTGGTGTGCGCCTGTAGTCCCAGCTACTCAGGAGGCTGAGGCAGGAGAATTGCTTGAACCTGGGAGGCAGAGGTTGCAGTGAGCCACAATTGCACCACTGCACTCCAGCCAGGTGACAGAGTGAGACTCCTTCTCATTAAAAAAAAAAAAGTTGTAAAAATCACACCTTATTCATCTTCACAGATCCAGTACCTAGCTCAATGCCTGGCACATAGTATGCTCCACAAGATTACAGGTTGAATGAACTCATTTAAACCTGTATTTGTAAAAAACTACAGCTATCAAACGGCAATGGAGGAGCTGGGCACAGTGGCTTATGCCTGTAATCCCAGCACTTTGGGAGGCCGAGGAGAGAGAATCACTTGAGGCCAGGAATTCGAGACCAGCCTGGCCAACATGGTGAAACCTCATCTCTACTAAAAATACAAAACTTAGCTGGATGTGGTGGTACATGCCTGTAATCCCAGCTACTGGGGAGGATGAGGCAGGAGAGTTGCTTGAACCTAGCAGGTGGAGACTGTAGTAAGCTGAGATCACGCCATTACACTCCATCCTGAGCAAAAGAGTGAGTGAGACTCCATCTCAAAAACAAAAAAAAAGCAATGTAATCACATCTGAGCACCATTTCAACAAAGCACACTAAAGATATTACTGCATTAACAGAAGTTAGAAAACCACCACAAATGTCAAAGTGTCAAAGCATTGGGCCCAACTGACCTGTTCAACAATAGATGTGGTTTTTTTTTTTTTTTTTTTGAGACAGTCCCGATCTGTCGCCCAGGCTGGAGTGCAATGGTGCGGTCTCGGTTCACTGCAACCTCCACCTCTTGGGTTCAAGCAATTCTCCTGCCTCAGCCTCGCGAGTACCTGAGATCACAGGTGCCCACCATCACACCCAGATAATTTTTGTATTTTTAGTAGAGACGGGGTTTCACCATGTTGGCCAGGCTGGTCTCGAACTCCTGACCTCGTGATCCACCCGCCTTGGCCTCCCAAAATGCTGGCATTACAGGCATGAGCCACTGCGCCTGGCCTTAGATGTGCTATTTATATTCTTCAGAAATAGACTCCAACACAATAGGAAAACGTAAGCAGGGAGCATCAGCCTCTTACCTCCGCAGATACGTAGTCTCCTCGTCTTCTGTGTTACAGAACTTATGCGCATGTTTGGCAGCATCGATCACACGGGACCGGTCCCGGGGCCTCATGGGCAATTTCTCTAACTGACAGTCTGAAGGAATAGAGAGATTGTGTCACTAGAGTCACTGCAAAATATCCTGAGATGTTTTCAGTGGGGCCCCTAGCACTAGAATTTGCTACTGCAATTACTATGCTTATTGAAGCATATTATTGAATGTTCCAGCTAAAAATGACTTGCTGTTAGGAGATCTTGGTTTTGGTTCCAGCTCTGTTACTACCTTGGTGATCTTTGGCAAATCACTTCCTCCTTCAGAGACTTTTGCCTCATTTGAAAGATGAGTAGATGATATTATCTCAAAAGTCCTTCCCAGTACTGCAATTCTGTGATCATAGTATACTTGGTTTGTCATAATGCATGAATCAGGAGACACAATCAAGCATACTGGAATGCCTACAAGGAAGCACTGGGAAAAGTGGGTATGTGCTACGAAAAGGAGAGAGGCTGGGCGAAGTGGAGAGAGGCTGGGCGAAGTGGCATGTGCCTATAGTCCTAGCTACTCAGGAGGATGAGGCAGGATGATTGCTTGAGGACAGGAGTGCAATGCTATCGTGTGCCATGATTGTGCCTGTGAATAGCCACTGTACTCCTGCCTGGGCAACATAGTGAGATCCTGTCTCTGTTAAAAAAAAAAAAAAAACAAAAGAGGCCAGGTGTGGTGGCTCACACCTGTAATCCCAGCACTTTGGGAGGCTGAGGCAGGCAGATCACCTGAGGTCAGGAGTTCAAGACCAGTCTGGCCAACATGGTGAAACCACGTCTCTACAAAAATACAAAAATTAACCAGGCATGATGGCAGGGCCTGTAATCCCAGCTACTTGGGAGGCTGAGGTGGAAGAATCACTTGAACCTGGGAGGCGGAGGCTGCAGTGAGCTGATATCACACCGTTGCACTCCAGCATGGGCAACAGAGCAAGACTCTGTCAAAAAAAAAAAAAAAAAAAGATGAGGAGGAGGGTAAGTGATATGATATATATAGGATACAAATGATCCATCCTATTTGGAGGAGTTTTAACATGAAAACACAGTAAACAAATTAGGTACAGTTGTAAAGCAGATTGAAAATTGATATAACAGGCCAGACACTGTGGCTCACGCCTGAAATCCAGCACTTTGGGAGGCCAAGGTGGCCAGATCACCTGAGGTCAGGAATTGGAGACCTGCCTGGCCAACATGGTGAAACCCCATCACTACTAAAAATACAAAAATTAGCTGGGCATGGTGGCAGTCACCTGTAATCCCAGCTACTCGGGAGGCTGAGGCAGGAGAATCGCTTGAACCTGGGAGGCGGAGGTTGCAGTGAGCCAAGATGGTGCCATTGCACTCCAGCCTGGGTGACAAGAGCTAGACCCTGTCTCAAAAAAAAAAAAGAAAGTCCCCGCCCCGATAAAGCTTACATTCTAGTGGAAGAGGCAATATATTTTAAAATAATAATATGATTTTCAGCAATGATAACCGCTAATTTTAAAAAATTAGGCTGGGTGAGAGGACAAAGTGACAGGGATGCTGTTTTAGATAAGGTTATCAGGGAAGAGTTCTTTAAGGAAGTGACATTTCAGCAGAGACCTGAATGAAGTAAGGAGGCACTGAGGGAAAAGTTTTGGGGGCAGAAGAAATACCAATTCCAAAGGCACTGGGGAGCAGGAACACTTTTGACATGATGGGGAAAAAGCAAGAAGGCCACTGTGGCTGGAGTGCAAAGAGCAAGGGGAAGACTGTTAGGAGATGAAGCCTGAGAGGTAGCCAGAGGCCCAATCATGAAGGGTTTCGGTACGGATGGACTTTAGTTTTATTCTCAACGTTATAAAAAAACATCAGTTTTGAACAGGACTCTGGCTACTATGTGGAAGAGTGGAAGCAGCGAGAGCAAGAGACTATTGTGCCAATCCAGGTGAAAGATGGTGGTAGCTTGGACTAGAGTGTTCAAAGTGTAGGTGGTAGGCCAGGTGCAGTGGCTCACGCCTGTAATCCCAGCACTTTGGGAGGCCTAGGTGGGTGGATTACTTGAGATAAGGAGTTCAAGACCAGACTGGCCAACATGGTGAAACTCCGTCTCTACTAAAAATATAAAAATTAGCTGGGCCTGGTGGCATGCACCTGTAATCCCAGCTATTTGGGAGGCTGAGACAGGATAATTGCTTGAACCTGGGAGGCGGAGGTTGCAGTGAGCCAAGACCACACCACTGTACTCCAGCCTGGGTGACAGAGGGAGACTCCGTCTCAAAAAAAGAAAAAAGAAAAGAAAGAAATGGAGGTGATAAGAAACAGTTACATCCTGCATACATTCTCAAGAAAGCACCTGCAGGATTTCTTGATGGACTGGACAGATGTAAGGTATGTGACAGAGAGCAGTCAAGAGTGGTTCCAGGTTTCAGTCTGAGATACTGGAAGATAGAAGTACTACTGACTGCAATAGCGATGACTACAAGAGGAGCAATTGGAGAGCAGGTGTAGAGGGTCATGAATTCAATTTTCAACATGATCTATTTGAGATGCCCATTAAACGTTCAAGAGGAAATGCTGAATAGGCAACTGCAGTCTGAGAAGACGTGCAGGTTAAAGATGAACATCTGGGAGTTGCCAGCATGTAACTATTTATTTAAAGCTGGGGAATGACTAAGATCACCGAGGGGGTGGGTACCGAGTGAGAATAGGTGAGAGTACTGCGCTCTAGGGCCATGGATCCCTAAAAGTCTGAGACAGAAAAGAGAGCCAGACAAGAAGGGGAAAAATCTGAGGTGGAAAGAAAATCAGGAGAGTACGGAGTCTTGGAAGCAAATAAAAAACGTGTTGCAAGAATAATGGAATAATTACCTCTGTCAAATGCCATTGAGAGAAGAACTAAAGTGAACATTGTTAACTGACCACTAGAACTGGTAACATGGAGTTCAGTTAGTAATCTTGCCAAATACGGTTTAGATGATGAGGTGGGAAGGAAAGCCTACCTAAAGTGAGGTCAGGAGAGAATGAGAAGTCAGGATGCAGAGACAGCCAATATAGGAAACTCTTTTGAAAAGTTCTGCTATAAAAGAAGCAACGAAATGGGGTTATAGCTGGAGGGGAATACAGGATCAAGGGAGGGTTTTATTTTCATTTGTCGTAAGATAAGAGCAATGCAACATCTTGGTACCCAGCAGAAACGTTACAAAGTTTCTAGAGGCAGTAGTTTTTGAAGGCAGTGGCGTAAGAGGGAAATACAATGTTTGTGTTTCTATTTTGTTTTCCTGAAGAAGTTTAGTTTCGAGGAAGGTCTGGATACAGTGTCACAAGCTAAAAAAAAAATATGCCCTGGAGTGGGGCGGGGATGTGTAGGGAGGATTTCGACAGAGAGAGAAAACCCACCAAGCCAGAGGAAATTCGCCTTCAAGAACAAGAAGTCTCGCTCCTTGCAGACGCCCCCGCAGTTCCCAGCTACTCACCCAGCACTAGGACCATCTGGCCGCACAAGCAGTAGTACACATGGAGGGGCTTCTCGCCGTCGTCATACTCCTCCCGGTCCCGAGTGTCAGAGCAGACTACTGACCTAGACACTACTTTCGGCATAGCTCCCAGGAGCAACCTGAAAACTCTACGCCAAGACGAGAGTCGCGCAGAAATGACGTCACGATCGGGCCTTGCACCTTTTCCTTGCTGCTACGCTGGTCACGTGGTAACAGTAGTCTTATAAACTTCCGGGCTGTCCTATCAGGCTAAGATATACGGGGGTGCGCCTGGAACCTCCCAGAAGCTACTTTGTCTTGGCCAAGTTAGCTGGGACTCCTGTGATCTGGGAGCCACTTCTCAACGAAGATTGGTGGGCTTTCTCACAACACCCTTAATATTATATAAATTCTTTATATTTCTATAACGCATGCATATATATGTATATATACACATATGTATATATAAGACCAGCTAAATAAAGTACTATATATATTCTATATATGAGATTTCACAGTGGGTGTCCCTGCCAATACCAGGTCATACCACATTTGTTGGTCGGTCACCCTGATGGGCCCCTTGGCTTTCCCCTTTCCTTGGCTCCCTTGTCTCTTACCCCAGTAGCAAATTTAAAAATTTTTTTAAATAAAAAAAAAAAAGTGCCAGCGTCCAGGCGTGGTGGCTCACGCCTGTAATCCAAGTACTTTGGAGGCCAAGGCAGGTGGATCACCTGAGGGCGGGAGTTCAAGACCAGCCTGACCAACATGGTGAAACCCCGTCTTTAAAAAAAATTTTTTTAAATCAAAATAAAAGAAAAAAAGAAAAAAAGGGCCGGGTGCGGTGGCTCACGCCTGTAATCCCAGCACTTTGGGAGGCCGAGGATAAAAGAGATACTGATTTAGGTGTATTTCTAAATAGGATTTTTATTTTAATGATTATTCTGGATGAGTACCTAATTTTTTAGGTATCTTATTTTTTAATTGACAAAATTCACCCTTTTAAAATGTGTAATTGAGTGGTTTTTAGTGTATTCACAAAGTTGTGTAACCATCACTACTACTTCCAGAACATTTCCATCATCTCAAAAAGAAATCTCATATCATTAGTAGTCACCACCACCTCACCCTCAACTTCCCAGCCCCGGGCAACCACTAATCTACTTTTTTTTGTCTCTGCGGATTTGCCTATTCTGGACATTTCATATAAATGGAATCCTGCAATATGTCGCCATTTGTCTGGCTTCTTTCATTTACCATAATGTTTTCAAGGTTCATCCATATTACAGTACTTTTTTCCTTTTTGTGGCTGAATAATATTTCATCACATTTTGTTCATCCATTCATTAATTGGTGGACAACAGGAATGTTTTCACTTTTTGGTTATCATATAGATAATGCTGCTATGAACATTCATGTACACGACTACATCCACTGCAAATGTGTGTGGGAATATAAATCTGGATTTTTAACTTTTGACAGCAGGAGAAGTGATTAAAGCACTTTGACAGTGTTTGTGATTCAAACAATGTTAGTTGTCATTGAATGACTTTACTGCTGTACAAGTTTCACATACAAACACTGTTTTACATTATAATTCTAGCTTAAATTCATTAAGGAACTTTATTAAGTCTATGGCAAAAGCCATTTTTAAAAACCATTCATGTTCAATAATAGTGATCGAAGGTGGTTCTTCTCATTTAGATCATTTTCTTTTTGCTTTTTTTTTCGAGACAGAGTCTTGCTCTGTCTCCCAGGCACCATCTCAGCTCACTGCAACCTCCACCTCCTGTATTCAAGCAATTCTCCTGCCTCAGCCTCCCAAGTAGCTAGGATTACAGGCAACGCACCACCATGCCCAGCTACTTCTAGACAGGGTTTCACTATGTTGGCCAGGCTGGTCTTGAACTCCTGGCCTCCAATGATCCGCCCACCTCGGCCTCCCAAAATGCTGAGATTACAGGCGTGAGCCACCACACCTGGCCTAGAAAATTTTCAGTCTCAGCTCTGAGCTCAAGAAAGTTTCAAAACCTCACCACTGCTAAGTTTTGAATTGCTATTCATAGGGCAAGTCAGAAATATTTAACTTCTGTTTCTGAAAAAAATCATGGAATTGACCATGGTTTAGTCTATGAGAGTGAATGAACTTCACTGTTGACACTACTGTCAACAATAACACAAGATAGATTCAAGTATTTTTTTTGCAAAGTACCTGCTATTTAATAATACAATTAATGACTATAGGATTTTAAACAACTACATTTTGACAAGTTTTGTACATTTGTCTAAGCCTTTTCTGCTCCGTACATATTTGTAATACATCTTAGCAGATTCTGCTTTAGACTGAATGGAATTAGTGTTTTTTTTTTTTCTTCTTTGAAAATACTCTCCTCTGCAGTTGTCCCACACAAACCATACATACAGGCCAACTCTTTTTTTTTTTTTTTTTTTTTTTTTTTGAGACAGGGTCTCATTCTGTCACCTAGGCTGGAGTACAGTGGCACAATCTCGGCTTACTGCAATGTCCACTTCCCAGATTCAATCAATTCTCCTGCCTCAGCCTCCCCAGTAGCTCAGGTTACAGGAGTGTGCCGCCACACCCAGCTGATTTTATATTTTAGTAAAGATAGGGTTTCTCCATGTTGGTCAGGCTGGTCTTGAGCTCCCCACCTCAGATAATCCGCCCTCCTCGGCCTCCCAAAGTGCTGGGATTACAGGCATGAGCCACCGTGCTTGTGCCCGACAGTTTTCTATATTCTTAAATGGCTGAAAAGTCAAAAGATTTAACAATATTTCATAACACATGAAATTCAAATGTCAATGCCCATAAATAAAGTTTCACTAGGACACAGACATGCTCTTTCATTTATGTACAGTTGTCCCTTGGTATCCACAGGAGATTGGTTCCAGGGTCCCTCTCAGATACCAAAATCCACAGATGCTAAAGTCCCCAAGTCAGCCCTCCATATCTGTGGGTCCTGCATTCACAGATGTGGAGGGCCTACTGTATTGGTTGTGGCTGCATCTGTGCTACAATGGCAGTTGAGTGACAGATTGTGTGTGGTGCTCTCATCACCTCATGCTGCTGCTCCTAGTACTGTAAATTGCAGAAATGCAGCATAACTCCACAGTGTTTTGAATATCACATGTATCTACCGTGGCATTTTAAAAACTTACAAGTGCATACTTATTGTGTCAAAAGTAAAGAAAGTGGACTTTGAAGGTCTCGCTTTTAAGGTAAGATGGAGTGTGGATTACTTAGTTACCAAATTAGATGTGGGAGCATTGTTTATTACACAATGACACCACGGCATTTCTACAAGGTTGTAATGTATATCAATGTTACCAGTCTAAGCATTCATCACAATATTCGCAACTCAGAGGAGAGCAATGGCTAGCAAAATTAGAAATTTTAAATAGAATATCTTATTATAGTAAAATTCATTATGAAAGTAAAAAATAGGCCAGGCGTGGTGACTCATGCCTGTAATCCCAGCACTTTGGGAGGCCCAGGTGGGCAGATCACGAGGTGAGGAGTTCCAGACCAGCTTGGCCAACATGGTGAAACCTCATCTCTACTAAAATACAAAGATTAGCTGGGCGTGATGGCACGTGCCTGTAATCCCAGCTACTCAGGAGGCCAAGGCAGGAGAATCGCTTCAACCTGGGAGGCGGAGGTTGCAGTGAGCTGAGATCGAGCCATTGCACTCCAGCCTGGGCGACAGAGCATGACTCCATCTTGAAAAAAAAAAAAAAAGAAAAAGAAAAAAATGAGCCTGTAGCCAAAGTAAGTTTCTGAGTGGCTCGTTTGTTAGCCAAGCAAGGAAAGCCGTTTATTGATATTGAGCTAAATTGTGTTTGGTTGCAGAAGTCAAAGAAATATGCTCAAGAAAAATAAAACTTGTTTAAGACTATTCACCTTTCAGCAAGAACAGTGGCTTCAAGAGCCACTTCAAAAAAAAAGACCATGGAAAACCATTCTTAGTTTGTAGGCCATAGAAAAACAGTGGCAGATTAGATTTGGCTGTCGTTTGCTGATCTGTAGTCTGGTGGATTTGGCTGGTTTGATTGGATTCCCATGTACAACATGGTAGACATGTGTACTAGTTTCATATTACTGCTGTAACAAGTTACCACAAACTTGGTGACCTGAGACAACACAAATTTATTATCTTAAGAGTTTTGAACATCAGAAATCCAAAACCAACGTCATCATTCCAAAGTCAAGGTGTCAGCATGTCTGATTGCTTCTGGGGGCTTCAGGCTTCCATCTTTTGCCTCTTTCAGCTCCTACTGCCGACATCCTTTGCCTTCTTGGCTGGTGGCCGCGTCACTCCAATCTCTGCTTTAGTCATCACATGGCCTCCTCTTTGACTCCTACTTCATCCCTCGTATAAGGACTGGTGTGATTGCCTCAGGCCCACCCCTTTAATCCAGGATAATATCACCATCTCAAGATTCTTAATTTAACCACATCTGCAAAGTCCCTTTTGCCATGTAAGGTAACATATTCACCAGTTACAGAGATAAGGAAATGGAGATCTTGGGGTATAGGGGGGTAGGATTGTGCATTATTCAGCATACCATACCATGCCTTTGTTTTCTTTGATTCAGTAATTTAGCAGGTAGTGAAATCCCCCCGCCTTTTTTTTTTTTTTTTTTTGAGACGGAGTCTCTGTCACCCAGGCTGGAGTGCAGTGGCATGATCTCGGCTCACTGCAGCCTCTGCCTCCCAGGTTGCAGCGATTCTCCTGCCTCAGTCTCCTGGGTAGCTGGGATTATAGGCACACGCCACCATGCCTAGCTAATTTTTTGTGTTTTTAGTAGAGATGGGGTTTCACCATATTGGCCAGGCTGGTCTCAAACTCTTGACCTCTAGTGATCTGCCCACCTTGGCCTCCCAAAGTGCTGGGATTACAGGCATGAGCCACTGTGCCCAGACTGAAATCCCATTTTCAAGGCCTTAATTTCCCCATTTCTCTCAGCTTTGATATTCCCCACCCTCCAGCCCACCCTCTTTGTCTCTCTCTCTCTCTTTCTCTTTCTCTCTCTTCTCCTCCTCCTCCTCCCACTTATGTCATAGGGACTGAAGATGAGCAACATACTACAAGATCTCAAGATCAAGAGCACACCCTTTGCTAAGTGTTGCTTCCTAAAGTGTTGATTCTCTTGAAATATTTTCCGAGATTATTGGAGTCAAGAAAGACCTTTCGATTTTATTTTCTGTTGTTGCTTGGTTGCCATTTGTACTTAATTTTCTCAACAGAGATGAAAGCCATAGGAAAATAAAATTCCTTTGCCTTCACTGGATAACAAAAATACAAATTTATAGCCTGATAAGGCAAGAAATGATCTTTAATTTGGTCTCTTCTCCTAACCCAAAATTGTTCAGGAAAATTAAAATCGATTTTGCATGTTGAAATCTTCATGAATGAAATTTCACAATGTTTTTTTTTTGAGACAAGTCTTGCATTGTTGCCCAGACTGATCTCAAACTCCTCACTTCCAGCAATCCTCCTACCTCCGCCTCCCAAAATGATGGGATTACAGGCATGAGCCACTGTGCCCAGCCCACTTTTCTTTAAATTGAGGAGACTTGTCCCTTCTGGGCCCCTGCTGTTGGGTAGTGGTGATGCTTGGCTGTGAGGAGGGTGTTTTTTCAAGATGTCAAGGTGAAAAGAGGGTAGAAAGAATGCTTGGCCAATACTGTGCTATAGTTAGTACATTCTAGCCTGATAATCATCATGCTGGAAAGCAATCTTCTGTATTGCTGCTTGCTATGACAACCCTGCTTCTGCTGAGGAATGTGGGGGCACAATGTTCCTGTAATGCAATTCCATTTCTTAGAGAATGCCACTCCCATCCAGGTGCCTGGGGGCTTCCAACCGTCTGGGTCATGCTCCAGACTTTTCTTGATTATGTAGTCCAAGGAAGGAAGAGAAAGCAGGTTTCAAAAAACAGACAAGCTCACGACAAACTTCCATACTTCTATATCCTTCAATACATTTCAGACATATATATCCAGTAGCAGGAAGCTTCTCAGACCCTTTCATACTCTCCAGTACCGTACATGCCGCTTCTTTTTTTTTTTTTCTGGAGACAGAGTCTCGCTCTATAGCCCAGGCTGGAGTGCAGTGGCACGATCTCAGCTCACTGCAACCTCCGCCTCCCGGGTCTTGGTTCAAGCAATTCTCCCGCCTCAGCCTCCCCAGTAGCTGGGATTACAGGCACGCACCACTATGCCCAGCTAATTTTTGTATTTTTAGTAGATACGGGGTTTCACCACGTTGGCCAGGCTGGTCTTAAACTCCTGACCTCCGGATCCACCCGCCTCTGCCTCTCAAAGTGCTGGAATTACAGGCGTGAGCCACCATGCCCGTACATGACGCTTCTTCATAGGATATTTTCTTTCTCTTTTGTCTCGTTTTGTCACCCAGGCTGGAGTGTAGTGGCATGATCTCCACTCACTGCAACCTCCACCTCCTGGATTCAAGCGATTCTCCTGCCTCACCCTCCCGAGTAGCTCAGACTACAGGTGCCCACCACCACGCCCGGCTAATTTTTTTGTATTTTTTTAGAGATGGGGTTACCCCTTGTTGGCAGGCTAGTCTCAAACTCCTGACCTCAGGTGATCTACCCTCCTCGGCCTCCCAAGTGCTGGGATTACAGGCATGAGTCACCATAGCTGGCCTCAAAAGAATATTTTCAATACATCTCTCTCATGCTCAAACACCTATAAAAGGTGACTAAATTCCCCATCCTCAAATTTGAGGGCATTTGATCAACTTCTGTCACCCTCACTTTTCCTAGCTGAGGTCTCATCATTCCCCAGCCAAGAACCTCTCCATTAGCCAAGCTCAAAAATTAGCCAGGTGTGATGGTGGACTCTTGCAGTTTCCACTGCTCAGGAGGCTGAGGCACTAGAATAGCTTGAACCCGGCAGGTGGAGGTCGCAGTGAGCTGAGATCACAGCACTGCACTCCAGCCTGGGCAACAAAGTGAGACTCCATCTCAAAAATAGATAGATAGATAGATAAATAAAGGCAACAGGGGCCCACTGGGTCATTTTAAACAGAAGAGTGCCATGGTCCAAATTGCTTTTCTTTCTTTTTTTTGAGACAGAGTCTTGCTCTGTTTCCCAGGTTGGAGCGAACTGGCACAACCTTGGCTCACGGCAACCTCCGCCTCCTCCCTGGTTCAAGCAATTCTCCTGCTTCAGCCTTCCGAGTAGCTGGGATACAGGCGTGCACCACCACACCCAGCTAATTTTTTTTTTGTTTTTGTATTTTTAGTAGAGACGGGGTTTCACCATGTTGGCCAGGATGATGTCGATCTCTTGACCTTGTGATCCCCCTGCCTCGGCCTCCCAAAGTGCTGGGATTACAGGCATGAGCTTTTTGTTTTTGAAACAGACTTTCACTTTTGTTGCTCAGGCTGGAGTGCAATGGTGCGCTCCTGGCTCACTGAAACCTCCGCCTCCTGGGTTCAAGTGATTCTCCTGCCTCAGCCTCCCGATTAGCTGGGATTGCAGGCATGTGCCACCACGCCCGGCTAATTTTGTATTTTTAGTAGAGATGGGGTTTCTCCATGTTGGTCAGGCTGGTCTTTATTTATTTTTTTTATGACAACCTTTAATCCATCTTGAATTAGGCTGGTCTTTAACTCCCAACCTCAGGTGATCTACCTGTCTCGGCCTCCCAAAGTGCTGGGATTACAGGCGTGAGCCACTGTACCTGGCCTCTCCCAGTTATTAAATGAAAAACCAATGTAGATTCTGCAGTGGCAAAATTTAACAGACGTAATTAAGGTTCCAAATTCGATGTTTTTAAGATAGGGAGATTATCTACAGGGTGGGCCTGACATGATCTGATAAGCCTTTAAAGTAGACTGGGCTTTTCCTGAAAACAAGATTCAAAGAGGGAGAAGGATGCAGTGGGAGAGAAATTGTTGATGACTTTGAAGATGGAGTAGGCCATATGGCAAGGAATGTAGGTGGCCTCTAGGAGCTGAGAGTAGTTCCCAGGTGGCAGCTAGCAAGGAAATAGGGACCAAAGTCTTACAATTGCAATGAACTGGGCTTGGCCAACAACTTGTAATTTGTTAAGCAGTGATGAATACGAATGCATTTGCTTTTGTAGATCTTGCTTTTGTTGATTTCATATGTGTGTATGTGTGTGTTAATAGACTGCAAGTTCCTCGATGAGAGGAAAAGGATTTTTAAAAAAAATTTTTGTACCCCCTTCCTACTACAGCCATAATGTGATGCTATTAGGGAGACTTGCCTTAACTGATATGTTGGAGTTAATGGGAGATAAGAAATCCTTGACCATGAAAGTACCTGTTGTTAAGCAGCAGCTAGAATCACTACCATTGTCAAGTGCCTCCTGCCTCTCACGTTAGAAACAAATTCCTGCACATCTGATATCTTCTGGACATCTTCACGGGGATGTCTCACCAGTCCCATGAACTCAGTAAGTTCCACTCAAAATTTCCTCTCCCAAACTTGTCCCTCTCTCTCTATTCTGTAATTCTTCTAATGGCACCTTCAGATCCCCAGTTATCTTGAGGTTTAGAGTTTCAGCCACTGTTGACTCCTTCCTCTCTCTCGCCTCCATATTCAACCTGTTGCCAGGTCTTCCCCATTCATTCATATCCTATTCGCCTTTATTGTCACTGCCTGGTTCAGTATCTCACACCTAGAATACTGCAAGAGTCTCCTGCCTGCTCTCTTGAGATCAATTTCTGATAAGCACAGTTCTAATGATGTCACTTTCCTGCTCAATGGACTTCCAAGGAATCCATTAGCTTGGCATTCGAAACTCTTGATGGCTTAACCCAAGCCTACCTTTCTATTTTCAATCATTTTAAAATGTGTATTATGCCTATCTTCTAAGTTATTTTGGGTTGACTTTTAAAAATTCTCCTTTAAAACTGTTATTGCTTTTGCAGGTCCACCTACTGGGACTCTTCCTGCCACCTGCAGCTCTTCTAAGTGCATCTTACCCTTCCTTTGACTTCAGACCTACTGTCCCTGCAGTCGGATAGTCTCATACCTTGGACTCTTCTGAACATATAACAGCCGCTTGGCTTGTTGAACTACCAAGGGAAAAATGTGGTTCCAGAGCCAAATTGTGAGTGCCCAAAGCAAAAAACAAACAAAAAACAAACAAAAAAACAAAAAAACCCCTACTGTGCCTGCCTTAAGCTCCCATTTCATTCTCCTGTGGGGTAATCATTGGCCTAAGCGTTGAGCGCCCAAGCCTGCATTTAGTACCACAGCACCCCCCCATCAGAGTCAAGGCCGATTTATTCTTTTGATTTTCCGTGATTTTAACCAATCACCCCCCTCCCCACCTCCGCCCTCAGTCTCCGATGTCCGCAGGGCTTGGGCACCCTACAGTTGCGGCTTTTTGAGAACCGGTTTTGCCTCCGCCCACTCCTCCGTCCTCTGGTTTGGGACTTCCAAACTTCTCCTCTCCTCCTCCCGCGGCATGGTGCGCACTTTCATGAATGATCTGGTCACAAAACAACAACAACAACAACAACAAAAAGAATAGAGAAAGAAAAATTTAAAAAGCCAAAAACTTCCCAAGGTTTGCCTTAGAATTGGCAGGTGGGGATGGACCCCGTTCCACCACGAGGTCCTCGAGCGCCCGGGGCTCCCGCGTACCCAGCGCCTCTGCCCTCGCGGCCCCGCCCCGGGCCTCCCGCGGGGCTTTAATGACATAAGCAACTTTCCTCGAACACCCCCCGCCCCGTCTTGGTACGGCCTGTCCGGCTCTCGACGTTCCACCCCCCTCTCTCTGCTTTCAGGTTGGTTCATCCCCCGTCTACACCGGGGTGGTGCTTAGCCGGCGCCAGACCGACCCTCGACTTCGGAGAGGTAGCGCGGTACCTTTGGGTGCTTCCGCCTCCCCTTCTCCGGCTTCTTCTGCCTCCTCGGCCTCCTTGCCCGCTGCGGGAACCCGAGACCCCATTGTATGCCCCACCCCTGACCCCGTTCGCGATATGTCCACCCCGGCTCGCCGGCGCCTCATGCGGGACTTCAAGAGGTAAACCGAGGGGACGGCCGAGGCCGGGGGCTGCGAGCCGGGGCACAGGGCGGGTCCCGAGGCGCGCCGGCCGGGGAGGGCTGGGGAGCAGCCGGGAGCGGGCGCCAGTGCCGGCCTAGGGGGACCCCTTTCTGTCTTCCGCAAGGTTGCAGGAGGATCCTCCAGCCGGAGTCAGCGGGGCTCCGTCCGAGAACAACATAATGGTGTGGAACGCGGTCATTTTCGGGTGAGTCTGCGTTCGTGGCGGTGGCGAGAGACCTGGGGACGTGAGCCGCCTTGGTCTGCTCTCCGAGGCCGCCCCCCGCGCGGAGGCCAAGGGGGTCGGGGAGAATGTTTGGGTCTGGCTGGGCCTAGGCGCCTCCCCGGAGCCTGTGCCTCGATTAGCTCAGTTCCCGCTGCCAGGGGGAACCGCTTGGGGTTCTAGGGGGGCGGGGCGGGGAGTGGTGGAGGTTAGGCGCGGCGGCCTGCACTGTGTCTGTGAACCCAGGACATCTATTTGTAGTGGCTTCCGACCCAGGCAGCAGTGCTGGAGATGGCAGGGCTTGGGATAGCCATCTCAAATGAAGCAGGGAGAAGAAGGGGGCCCCTTAAGCGGGAACTGACCATTTTTCTCTGTGTTGCAGGCCTGAAGGGACCCCATTTGAGGATGGTAAGAGAGAGTTTCTTTACCCACCTTTCAGGAGCCTGATCACCTGGGGAAAGGGTTCTCAGTCATCCTGGAAGTGTCTCCTACTTAGGAACCTGCCTCTGCCTAGCCTCTGTCTGCTAAAGGCTTGAGTGGAGTGCAGTGTGTGGCTGGTTGTTGTGGATATTGTATGCTTGAATAGAACTGCACCTTTCTTCTTGCTTTCTTTTTAAAATAGTCTGGGTAAGGCAGTCACTTTTTAAAAGGAGCAATCACAGCACTGGTATTAAGGATTTTTGAGGCTTGGGCTGTGATTCTGCTAAATTCAGCCCTCCATCACTGAATTAGTGTAAACCCAACCAGTTGCTGACAGTCAGCAGAGACCCCAGAGACTGTCTGGTTCAGAATTCTACCCCATGGGCAGGAATTGTGTTCAGCAGGGGCTTGATAGGTGTGTGTTGGATGTTGAATCCCTTACATACGACTGTCTGGTTTCTACAATCTGACACTGAATGCCTGTCAGCCTCACTGCTCTAAGATGGTCTTATATGCCTCAGTTGAATATAGTATTCTTTCTTGTCTTTTTTTTTTTTTTTTTTTTTTTTGAGACGGAGTCTTGCTCTGTTGCCCAGGCTGGAGTGCAGTGGCACAATCTCCGCTCACTGCAACCTCCGCCTCCCGGGTTGAAGCAATTCTCCTGCCTCAGGCTCCTGAGTAGCTGGGATTACAAGCCCGCACCACCATGCCCAGCTAATTTTTGTACTTTTAGTAGAGACGGGGTTTCACCATGTTGGTCACGCTGACCTTGTGATCTGCCTGCCTCGGCCTCCCAAAGTGCTGGGATTACAGACGTGAGCCACCGCGCCTGGCCATTCTTTCTTATTTTTAAAGGAATTTGCAGTGTGTGCTTTCATCAAGATACTATGGTCAGTAATTTCAAAGCAGCTTCACAATTGAAGTTCGCCTTAATGTACCCTTTTGATCAGTGTCCAGCCTACTTGAAGATACTGCATGTACCAGTAGCTACATAATTTGTAATTGATTTAGGTTTGACTTTTAAAAACACATATATAAATTGCTTTTTAAAAACTTTATGGTTTTAGATAATTATAGATTCATATGCAGTTGCAAGAAATAATAGAGTCACCCTTTATACACTTAACTCAGTCCTCTCCCCAAACCCTCCTGTTTGGTAACATCTTAAATGGCTATACCCTATCACAACCAGGAAAATGACATTGATTGTTCTGTACTCAGGTGTGTGTGTGTGTGTGTGTGTGTGTATGTGTTAGTTTTTGAAAGTTTAATACATTTAAAGGATGATTGAAGTATTGGAACTCATGAAATTCTTTAATATTTGAGGTGTTTTAAAAAAAAGGAAAAAGGTCTCTGTTTTTTCCTCAATGATTTATCTTCCTTCGGTCACAGCATTTACACACACACACACATATACACACACTTACTTCAGTTTGAAGATGGGAACAAAAACATTTCTGTAGAGCCGGGCGTGGTGGCTCATGCCTGTAATCCTAGCACTTTGGGAGGCTGAGGTGGGTGTTCACCTGAGGTCAGAAGTTCAAAACCAGTCTGGCCATCATGGTGAAACCCATGTTTTTTTTTAAAAAAAAAAAAAAAAAAAAAAAAAAACATTTCTGCAAACTACTTAATACATACTTATGTTGCTGAGACGGATTGCATTTTGATGCCACCAGTCTGCAAAATGTTGTGAGGTAAGTCAATATCGACTAAGTCTATAATTCATCTCAAATACTTAGATTTCCTCAGGAAACTGTGGACCAGTCACCTGAATATTTTCAGCTTCCTCTCTACCTTTACCTGCTGGGTAGATAGATATCTTTACTCTTCAGGAATGCAATGAAAAGAAATGACAGCAGGAGACTGATTGTAAGGGCATACTACTTTGGCTCAGTTGATAATTTGAACTGATCTGTAGCAAGAAAACTATAGCTAGACCTAATTTTCCTCTGCCAGATTGGCACTAGTTCTTTATACCTGAGCTTTAAATGTACAGATTAACTGTGTATTTGCTTTAGCTCTAGAAGGCTTTGTTTTCTTGTTTTCTTTTTTTTTTTTTTTTTTGAGACGGAGTTTTGCTCTTGTTACCCAGGCTGGAGTGCAATGGCGCGATCTCGGCTCACCGCAACCTCTGCCTCCTGGGTTCAAGCAATTCTCCTGCCTCAGCCTCCTGAGTAGCTGGGACTACAGGCACGTGCCACCATGCCCAGCTAATTTTTGTATTTTTAGTAGAGACGGGGTTTCACCAT